>VWZZ01004141.1:131992-151351 GCA_013399095.1 Psophia crepitans
CGGCGGCAGGCAGCGGCCGGGAAGGTGAGGCAGAGGGCAGCGCAGGCGCTTGGAGTCGGAGGGGCTGTAGCTGGCTCACCGCGATCCTTCGCCTGCTCTTAAAAACAGCCCCTAAGTGCGGCGATGGTTCCACCCCACGGTCGGACAGCAAGCCTGGCCTCTCTGTCCGGGAGGTGGGTTAGAAAGCCCCTTTATTTCTCAGCAAAGAAAAACAATCGGTCCCGGCCAGAACCAGCCTTTCAGGGTTTTAATATTTAATTCTTAAAACCTCCACCTCCTCAACATCCCCTTTCAAGTCTCCCCGAAATCATACTGTTCCTCCCTTGTGTATATGTCTCTCTGCTATTATTTATTATTTAACACTTTGTGATGCAGTTTGTGCTGAAAGTACTGCACGAAAGGAGTCTGTTCCATACTCGCTATTGCATCTGGAGACTTTAAGGTCCAGTCCTGTCAGGCGCTTAAGATTATGCAAGTTTCTCTGTTGCTCTGACTGCTAAAAAACTGCTTAAATATTTTGCATGATTAGTGCTATACATGTGTAGAAATAAAACCACTAAAAACTATTTATTTTACGGGCTATTAATCCTCACTAACTATGGTACAAGTTTCTTGTTTCACCGAGTCCCTTGGGTTTTCTTTAAGAATTCTCCTATAGAAAAGAAAAAAAAAACAACAAACCACCAAAGGATTTAGGCTAGAAAGTAACATTTGTGATATTTGGGTCCACGCGATCAGAATCTGACCCTAAGTGCCATGTGCTGGGGAAAAGAGGAGGGTGATTAAAGCCCCTCAGAAAAAAAGTTTCCTGTGGCACCACAAGACTTTGGATCAGAACCCATAAACCATGGTACTCTAATTAATCACAGGTCACTCTAGCTGTTAGGCTCTCGGTGCCTGTTGGTTGTGTTCGCAGTGAAGGTGTTTGAGCTGTATCATGTCTTGGAACTCTAACAACGAACTAGAGTTGCTCCACACTAGGGCACGAACCCTTTTACTAGACCTGCGGCAGTGTGTTTTAATGGTGTCATAGCATGTAGTTGTGAGAACACCTGCATGATCAAAATACAAACCCATGAAGTATGATAATGGAAACAAGAAAACTAGTGGAGAGAAATGAGTATTACACACCCTACGGAGGCACATCTTGGGTCACTGCATGATTTTATAATGCTTTTCTCAATTAAGCCAGTCAATAAACTTCTGATTTATTTCAGTTGTCTTTATCAAGTGGAGAAGCACGAAAGATTTCCCAGTGTAGCACCGTCCCCTTCTACTTTCAAGACTTCTCTTTTTGACATTGCTTTAAGGTAAGTGATAATTACCTTTTTTTTTTTCATTTTTATCCCATAAGCAATGTATTTTCCCCCTGAAACAACTGAGATTAATGTTTCTACTAGAACCTACAGAGTTGTCTTTACTCAAGCACATATCCAGTTACTTAAGTGAAATACTTAACTTTAGGCATGGACATTATACAAAATTAAGTATTCCTGTTATATTTTCCTCTAATTTCTTTCATTCATTTTCACTGAGACTTCCACATGTACATCACTGGCAATGCTTGTTGTTCAACTTTATGTTAGAAAATGGGCTGCTTTTTTTTTTTTTCTGGTAAATCTTGTAGCAATGTGTAGCCAGATCTCAGTGGAAATTCTATAAATGCATACACACTCATAATCTATATATGTATGTGTGCATTATATATGTTCGATTCCATGTTTACTTGTATATACTCTTAGAACTGATTCTTGCAGGGTTTTTATGTAAATAAGAGAATTTGAAAAAGAGTAGAATTAGGAGAGAACGTTAATGAGTTAACCTGAATGTTGAGGTCGTGATAAATGTGAAGAATATAGAACAATTAGAACATACGGAGCAATTGTAATTACCGTGTTCCAAACTATATTTTGTTTTTGTTAATAGTAACAATGTTGGTCAACCTCTGAGTATTTCCCAGGGACTGATTACCTGCTAGAGAGAATAGTCCCTTGCCGAGCACTTGAGTGAATGGAGCTTTCTAGCCAATCATTAATTCCCAAGAAATGCCATGTAGCTCAATCATTATTATTAAGAGACATTCCAGAGCTGTGAAAATCTGTCAGAAAAGCAGCTAGACAGCTCTGATCTCAGGCAGTATCGATGTGAAAGGTATTTTGTGATAAGAAATGTCATGTGGAAACTGGAATGAAGCGGTCAGTGTCTGTTTCCTTGATAGTTATTTCATACTGGAATGGGATTTTAGGAGAAATTTCTTCTTGGAAAGGGCGGTCGGGCATTGGAACAGGTTGCCCAGGGAGGGGGGGGAGTCACCGGCCCTGCGGGGGTTTAAGGAAAGGTTAGATGTGGTACTTAGGGACATGGTTTAGTGGGTAATAGGTGGTGGGGGGACGGTTGGACTGGATGATCCTTGAGGTCTCTTCCAACCTTAATGATTCTGTGATTCTATGATGTTTGGATGCATAGATACAAAATGTATTGCAGCTGGAAAACGTGAGAGTTGATGATTCTACTATAGCAGTGCAACTGGCAGCAGGTTTGCAATCACTAGTCTTTGGAAGTACAGCTAAACGTTAGAATACGTCTGCTGTGGAGCAATAAGGTAGCTTGAGACATGAAATACCTTAGTGGACATGAGTTGAAGAAACAAGACATCTTTAACAAGGAGGCTACAAGCGACATGAGTTTTTTAGATACTGAAAGCAGCCCCATCATTTACAAATATTGGCAACAGCACAGAATGACACAACAGAGAAGTTTGGTTTGAACACCTGTCCACTCTCGAATCAGCCTACGGCAGACAGCCCCATTTGCTGCTGCTACATTTCATCATTCCTTCACGAGGAGTATGCTGTCCCACTGCTATTGGGCTTGCTGGGTGGTTAAAACGTGACTGGTTCTAGACCTTTCTTTCAGCTACACAGCTAACACTTCGTAAGCCTTTGTTCTCTTAGCCAGCAACTGCAATCATTAGTATCGTATTAGTGCAGCAACATGTGAAATCCCAGCCTGCAGTGTGTTGACACTAAATATACTTCTCCTTTTATAATTGTTGAGCACACATCTTTTAAACTAACCTTTCTGTTTTCCTTAAAAAAGATGCACATACAGACTGGTACAGAATGAGCTTGTTCTTGTAACTTCATTAATTCATAGCAACTTTAACTAGAACATCTTACAAACATCGAGCATTTTTTAGTTGTTGTCATCAAGTCTGAAAAAAAAAGCACTTTGCACATAGCAAAGGGATCACCATCAAGAGATCTTAATGAGCCAGGAGGCGCTTCATGAATGAAAAAGCGCAAGAGACTTGTTTTCGTGGCTCACTGAGGAGGAAGATAATTTATCGCAAGTCTACAATGTAGGAATTACCTTTATCACCTAATATTTTTCTCTTCAGTCTTCTTAAAAAATCAGAACTGTAGTAATTGCATAGGTTGGGCTCGAGGCAGGCGGTAACAGCATTCACATGTAGAATCAAATTACTGAAATCCTGAGAGTTCTTGTAGCTTCATTTTAATTCAAAGGAAATTTGGGAAAATTCAGATAAATTTAGAAGGTAAATGGAGTACTTGCAAATATACAACAGGAAACACATGTATACTGCAAACGTCTTCAGTATACAGCAGTGGGAAAAAAGTGCCAAAATGTCTAAAGCAGCTTTCAGCAGTACAGCTGAAAAATGAGCTGTGCCCTCAGGTCTGCCTGTTGCACATCCATTCCTGCGAGTTGGAACAGGGAAAACTGCCAGTTGGTTTCTCTCTTTGGTAAAACTCATGTTACTGTTGAATTGTAGCAGTATGGCAAGTACCTGTGAACAAGGTATGTTTCTGCTTGTTATCAATTAGACTGCCATGGAATTTAGGTCTGGAATGACTGGCCAGGTGTCTGAGGACTGCTGCGGCTGGCAAAGGCGGCTCTGCAGCTCATTCCAAACTTGTGCCAGCAAAATCTTTATGTCTCATTAACAAAAAAGGAAAGAAAGGCTGCAGAGGATCAAAGAAAATGGACCCGCTTTTGTGTCCTTCCAACTGAAAACCCAACCACCTTTGTTCCCATGAGTTAAACTTTTCAGGGCAGAGAGGAAGCTTTTCTAAACAGACTTAAAATAGCATTAAAAATGTCCAAGGTTAAAGTCAGTCCAATAGGCTGTATACTGTGCCTGAGCACAGTGAAGTTGTGCTTAGACAGAGAAGGGGACACACAGCAGAGAAAATTTCCTAATCCTCTGCTGTCTGGCTCTGGCATGTGTTAGGAGAGCTGAGGAGCTGATCTAACCAATACTTCTTCTCGTGTGGTTTCTGAAATTAAGAGATAGCCAAGTTTTAGTGTAGAATGAGCATTCTCCAGGCCTGGAACATCCATGGATGGAAGCCAGAACAGGAAGAAGTCAAATTAGTGAGTCAGTTATAGTCTGTCTGTTCTAGCACCATTGACCTCAGGGGCTGTAGAAAAGAGCTGTAAACCTCAGAAGTGAAGAACTTGCTCTTCACAGAAACGCGAAGTTGCTGTATTACTTAGCTAACAAAACATTTTACCCACCATATATTTTGCATGTCTTCCAAAATGTACTGTCAGGCAAGCAAAATAAAAAGTTCTTCCTGAACATTAGACCTTCTTAGTGTGCTTCCCTGATAATAAGCTTTAGTGATGTCTCTCCATATCACTGTCACAACATGCCCATCTGAAGCTTGATGCATTTGGTCTTACATATGGCAATGATACACAGATGCAGGAACTTTCAGATTTATGAAGAAGAAAATTTCCATTTTTAAAGGAAGCTAACTGTTAAAAGGTGCTCAGGATTTTAAACCGGTAAGTCACAACAGGGATGAAATAAAAGAGGTACAGAGAAAGTAATAACACTCTGAGTTCTGTGGTACTTTTTTGATTATATGACACTGCAGTTTTCATGTGGCTCTCAGATCCACCTACGTGATTACCAGGCCTGGCCAAGAGTGTCATATGTGGGTGCCAAAGGTTAAATATCCCCAGGCCAAATCAGTATCTACTGAATGCAACAACTGTCTTTCCAAGGATTTAAAATGGAAACTGCACTGGGTGATTTTGTTCAAGAGATGCTGAATAATCACAGCTTACACTGAAATCACCAGATGTCTGAGTGGTCAGTACTTCTGAAAACTGGGTCACATATCTGAAAGCCCGATAATGAATTCAGAGACTAAATTTAGGCACATATGTTTGAAAACTGTTGGCGTGTACAAATACATACACAGGTTCCAGACCACGCCTTTGGGCAGATGGTAACGACTGTCCCTTCTTGACTCCACCTGAGAGCCAATGCAAAGAGCAGTTCTAAAGCTGGCTCCGGTGGGATTTGCTTCTCTGTCCTCTGCCGTGAGAGCCAGTGAGAAGTGATCTGTCAGCCGGGTGTACCGACAGATGGGTCAAACAACCATGAAGATCTCAAGGTGGAAATCTAAATGCCATTTCTTGTGTTTTCTTTCTAGAGAGCATTTTGATAATGTTAACAGGATTCATCACTGATATTTCTCAGCACAGTGCAATTCTGTTATACCTACATATATGGAATATCTATGCGGAACATCTATCTTGAACAAAAAGGCATCAATCCACTCGCTCTTTGCATCATGGCAACAGTAAACTGAAAAGTAAACGCTTACAGTAAATAATGTGTAGCAGAACATTTTTGATAATTTCTTTTTTTTTTTCGTGTGGTTTTGTGACATATATTTGCCTAGAGTTTTGGAGGGTTTTTTGTTATTGTGAAAGTGCAGTGATCCCACAGCTGGATGAATAATAGGGCAAACAAAAGGATTTTAACTGTAATGTGAAATGCACATTAGGGAGTCTTGAGAAGTGGTGCAAAAAGATGCTGACGGCAGATTCTAGTGGTATGTTTTTGTTGTAGTGTTTACTTAAATCAGCAGATTATCTCTAACCTGCTAAATATAATCTAATGTTAATAACATATTTAGGCTGTCTGCTCCCTAACACATATATAGGAGATTATTGCAGAGAACAATAAGGTTAAACACATTTTTAACACAAAAGGCTGGCACCTAAGAGTACAGTTTTCAGAATGGATTATTTGATGTGTATATATAGGCAAGCAACATTGGAGTAAAATGCAAAGAGGCTGCAAAAGGAATACTTCTGTAGAATATGGAAATAATATATATATATATATAGGGCCAGTTGTAACCAAATACTTGGTAAAAGGACAACTCACAATTTTCTTGGATGTGTGTGGGAATCAGTCTGTCATTCACACCCACACACCTGACAGAAAGCTGACCTCTTTAAAGTCAATTTTGTAATTTATATACACCTTGAAGTCTTAAATATGATTTTCCAGTTTAACAAATTCTCCCTGTGAATATAGTGATTGTTCTTCTTTAAAAAGAAAAAATAACAAAATTTAAAAGGAAATTGCCTGTAATTTCTATGCAAACTAGAACAGTTGAAGTGAGCCTTGATAATATGATGAAGAAACAGATAATTTAGATGGCTGAACAATAGGATCACTTTCCTACACAAACAATGCAAGTATTTCAACACATAAAATGACCATAAGTGAAAAAGAGCAGATATTTCATAATACACAATTATCTCACTTGTTTCTGTCATGATGTTTAGCTCGAGTTAAAAAAAAACACTGGCACAGCAAGATCAGAAATAGATCCTCCATGCAAAGCCTGAACCCGGGTCCAGTTTTCAGTCTTTTCATCTCATTGCAAAGGGAGTTTTTTTGGTATTAGGTCTGTTGCTTATCATTAATTATTGAGAGCTGTGTGCAAAGGACAAAGTCTTGAGTCATTAATGTTAACAGGAATATTGCCATTAAATTCAATGGAGTGGAGACTCCACGGTAAGGATCAAGATTTAGTAAGTTTATTCCCATTGAGATGTTCTTTGTCGGACATAAAATTTCATTGGTTTCAATGGGGTCATTTTATAATGCTGTGTTATTCATAATATAGACAAACCCAAAATCTAACATTAAAAGATATAGGAAAAAAAACTTACAGGAAAAGTCAAAGACAAAAATAATAAAGATAAGGGCGACATTCTGATGTCTGTTATACTAGAGAATGTAGAAATAATTAAGGAAATAATATTTGTGCATGCAGTGCCCCTCTAAACTCCAGTGCCAGTAGCTATACCCAGCTCAGCATGTATTCAGACAGCACCCTGGTCTCTCTGCCCATCATTACGCTGAGGCCAGGGAGGCATGGTCTGCTGGCAGAGGGATAAGGACAGCTCTCTAGCACATCTGCTGAGGGAAGCAGCCCGCACTCCCAGGGAAGCCAATAAAAATCAGCAGCATATTCAGCAATCCTTGTTTCTACCTTCCTGCCCACATCCACCCTAAGCAACTTCTCTGTGCCCTGACAGCGTAAGAGGATGAAGGTTACTTCTCGGTGGCTTCATGACCTTTCACTGCAGCTGCCTTCCCCTGGGACAAGAGAAGAGTCATCTCTGTACCATGAACAGATCAAATTTTCTTGGCATCTGGCGTACAGCTGTGGCGTTCATTCCCCGATGATATTGGAACAATTACAAATCTCAGCTCCTTAAGAATAAAGTGTAAAATCCCTTATTTTCACCTACCTGTTCCACAATAATGAGAATGACAAAGCCATCCCTCCTAGGACGTGAGGAGAAGCTAGAGATCCTTTACTGTGATTACGCTTAGAGCTTGTAAAGGTGTTCTGATGCCATGGTGATGAACAGAGTATAATTGCCAAGATGGATGATGGATCCAGCTGGCACTTCTCCCTCCTCCCTCACACATCATGGTGCTCACCACAAGAAGTTTATGATTTTGTCCTAAAAATCTGTTGAGTCTTGTTGGTCTTTATGAACTTACTTGCAGAAACCACAAAATGCTCTCTTCACTTTGATTTAGTCTAGACTGTATGAGAGAGGTGCGGGATTTGTTCAGAAATGTCACCCATATGGTATATTATCCTCTCGATAAAAAAATTCCTCTGAAACCCTAGCTGATAAATAAATAAATAAATGTGAGTTCTCCTTCTTGGCAAAAAAAAATATTTTATATTCCTCTCTGTCTGCTCAGTCATCATAGGCAAGTTTTACTCAGAATGGTATTATGTTTGTTCAGGTGAGATTTATTGTGCATAAGCTCAAACAGAAAGTCCTCTAAGTTAACCTGGAACTTTTGTATTTACATAGGATTTATACAAGGATGAAGGTTTTTGTTCGGTTTGGGTTTGTTTTTTTTATCCTGAAGATGAGATAAATACTTGCTAGACTAGGCTACATAAGAGCGCAGAAATATTGTAATTCTCTTTTCTTCAAGAAAGGAAAAGCATGAGGAATATTAGCAATCTAATCGGTTCACAGCACCTTTCTGAAGGTATTTACTCAGCTCTAAGTGTTGAAGAGGAAGCACTGCTATTTTAAATTTTCAAATTCTTAACAGCTGCATTGTACAAGAATGCCATTGCACTTGATACCACTTTGTGTCCCCGCTGGCAGCATTGTTGGAAGTCAGAGTCCAAGTGGGTGTGGACAAGGTGCTAATTTTTCATGTGCAGAAGTAGAACGAGGTATTCTCAGGAGGAAGTGGAAGAACTGCTGTTGCAGGGAAACCCAATGTCAGTCTCCAAGGTTTATAAATCTGTAATTCAGTATATTAGGAGTTAAGCATAAACCATTTTTCATTGAGAAATTAATTTTGAATGGATTTTAGCTGCTGAAACACTTTATCTGTGTACATACCTGGATGCTTCCAAAACAATTATACTTCGAAAGCTGGATGAAGTAGTAAGTACTGGGAGAATATCAGTAGACCAAATTCTAATGGATCTAAATGGGAGCAGGGCTCCTTTCAGCCATGGTGAATTTCACTCTTTATTTGCTTGAGTTGCAGAAATCTGATTAACCAAAGTTTATCCAGAAGCAAATTAGTGCTAAAGTGTGAAAATCAGAGCTTTGAGACTACTAGCATAGCTTTTTGCTAGCTTTTTTCATCCAAAGAGTCCAATTAAGCAAACCCGTCAGAAGCCTTAAGAGCAAGTATTCTCTGCTGGTTGTAAGTAAAAAATTGATCACTTTTTATAAGACAAAGGGTGCCAGTTTGCCCAATGAGGAGCTGAAGGCAAAAAAGAGTGCAACACCAGAACCACACAGATTTTCTCTGCCCTTGGAAGCCAAGAGCAAAGACTGGAAATTCTGGTACCAGTCTGTTTATGATATCGTTATTTCTGGCTGACAGCAAGGTAACAGAAACTTCTTCAGTTCAGGGCTTCCCAGCCTGCTCCTAGACAAGAGTCCCATCCTTATTCACAGTAGATGGACTTCAAGGATTGTAGCGTATCGAGCGCATGAACAGACCACGTACAGATCTCTCAATGCCTTAAAATGCACAGTGGGAGGATCCCTACTGCAGTTTAGCAATACTGGCTTACCGAACCTGCAGTGGGAAAGAAATTTTGCCTTATGTGAACAGTTAGTTCAGTCCCAAACAAATTCTCAACAGTAGGCTTAGGGCAGACAAAAGTTATGCAGTCTTTATGCTGATTCTCTGCATAGATTCCTCCTTGGTAGATGAATGAAAATATGCTGACTTGCATAAATAACTTGTTGATATGGCTATACATTTTATATTTAGCCATATTTAAAATTTGGCTATAGCTTGCCTGAAAACAAATATGTAAGCCAACGTGGTTTCCAGTTAAGTTTGACCTTCTCTGGAGCCAAATTAGCCTTGAAGATTTCTAGAGAGGCAACCAGAGTAGTTGCTTTCCCTTCAGCCTGTTCCAGCGAGGAGTGTGATGATCTCCATCTAGGTAAGCTTGGAAGTACAGGCAGCAGTAAATATTGTAGTGAAATGCAGCTTCTTGATACAGTATTACATCACATTTTGTATGTCAAATAGGCATCGTATATCAAGATCTTCATCCACGGAATCAGATTCATAATCACACTTTTTATATATTATATTACATACATATTTTTTGTGTGTATGTATGTATTATATACATAGATATGCTTTTTCCCCAAAGCCAGTTACTCTGTTCCAAATGCCTGATTTCAAACTGGTTTTTCCATAATGCCTGTCTTTTGGAGAAGAATCTCAACTGCAGACTCAGATACACGAGCTCTCTGAGAGACATACAGAGAACTAGCTGCCTCAGAAGGATGAACCTAGAAGTCTGCATAGTGAGTGGAAGACATGGCAACCAACGTGAAGTGCTGATCACAGAGGTCTGTCTCACCCAGGGCTCTTCTGTGGAGGTTAAACAGCTAGCAGAAGATAGCGAGCAGCTGCCTTTTCCTAGTCAATTGAAGAATCTGGACTCTGAATCCTACTTTCATCTTCTCAGTGTAAGAAGAACTTGTCTCTGGTTTCTTTCTGTTGTTTTGGTTCTGTTTACTTAACAGAAACCATTAATAAGAGATGAAGAAGCTACTTCAGATTAATACACAGAGGGACAGAAAAAGAGAGAGGTTCTTTGGTGGGCAGAGTATCATCTTGCTTGCAGTTGTCACGGAAAGCCTAAATGCGAATCATTTGGACTTCACTTTGCTCTTCAAACTGAAGTGGCAGGACAAGTATGAGTACTGCACCAACACTAGACATGCTCTACTGGCTCTCCAATCAGTAATTACTTGTTCACTTTCAAGGCCTTTCTTCAAGGTTTTCACTGGAGTACAATATAATCCCCATGGCATCTGCAACTCAAAAGGTCACTGCATCCCCTGAAAACAGTTTGAGTTACGGAACTCATCATGAAATGGGAGTCAGGAGACACTCCTTGAAAGTCTAAGCTTAAACGCCAAAGATCAAAGCCTTGTACTGCATTTTCAAGCAGTCAAATGAGATGTACCTGTTCCCTGAAAAGATTTCTCCTATTCGTTCCAAGATACTAACATAAAAAAGATTTATAGGGAAGAGACACATGCGTAACCAACCATCTTACTGTGAATTGGCGTGTGCTATAGATTGAATTAATAGACAGTAAATTTCTGTTTTCTTCATATTAAAGTTAATTGGTAAATGCCAGCACCAGTCGGCAATCTTGCCACCTCTGTGAGAGCCTTGGCTCGGTTGTTAATACACAACCACCACCAGCCTACGCTCTGCTAGGAAGGATAAGCTCATATTTTTCTTACCCGATTTCTTTCCATTCAGGAGTCCAAATACATAGGAACGCATCATGTTTTCCATTTATGCACGTAACGCCAAATGACAGCATATACAGTGAGTACGCCATAGCTCCAGTTAGTAGGAAAGTTTTCAGTTGCCACTTATTTTAGTTTTCTTTCCTCCAAGGCACTTACTATATTCTTCCTAGCATGCTGAGCTCTTCTAATGTTTAGAAATATTGTGGAACTGCAAAAAAGGCACAGTCAATTAATTGCTTCATTTGAATAATTAAACATTTTAAATACTCCCTCCATACCTTATGTTCAGCTATAGATTTATTATTAATAGTAGCTTGTACTGTGTGCTGCAAGAGAATGTTAAGCACGTAATTCCTAGAACCTGGGGAGGAGAATGTTTCCTGACACTCTGAATTTACCTACCAATGACAAAGTTATCTTGTTCTAATTCAAACCTCTCTCACACTGTAATAATTACACTGTATGAATGTTGTGCTTTTTTAATGAAAAATTCAGCACAGTTAATTCTTCAAAAAATTGTTATGGTTGATGAATCCATCCCACTGTGTTCAACAAAAATGTTAATTGTGCTTCACTATTTTTAGGATGTTCCTGCTTTATCATTCATTCCAGTAGCTCAGTCTATAAAGTAAGACCATTGCATAAGTTCATGATCATAGGTTTGTAGCCGGACTGTCTGTTGTCAAATGGGTGTCGTCAACATGCCATGGTTAAACATGGTTCATTACATCTCTGCATGTTGAGTGCATCCCTATAGATAAATGGCCGTCAGTCCCTCTACTTCTTCGGACTGCCATTAGGTAATTTTTCCACTCTCAGACTGTTGTGGTTTAACCTCAGCCGGCAGCTCAGCCGCACGCAGCTGCTCTCTCACTCCCCCCTGGTGGGATAGGAGAGAGAATCAGAAGGGTAAAAGTGAGAAAACTCGTGGATTGAGAGGATGGTTTAACAGGTAAAGCAAAGGATGCGCAGGCAAGCAAAGAAAACCAAGGAATTCCTTCCCGCTGCCCATGGCAGGCGGGTGTTCAGCCATCCCCAGGAGAGCAGGGCTCCATCACGCCTAACGGGGACCTGGGGAGACAAATGCCATCACCCCGAACATCCCCCCCGTCCTTCTGCTTCCCCCAGCTGTACACACTGAGCACGATGCCGTATGGTATGGGCTATCCCTTGGGTCACTGGGGCCAGCTGTCCGGCTGTGTCCCCTCCCAGCCCCTTGTGCACCCCCAGCTACTCGCTGGTGGGTGGTGTGAGGAGCGGAAAAGGCCTCGACTTTGTGCAAGCCGTGCTTGGCAGTAACTAAAACATCCCTGAATTATCACAAATCCAAAACGTGGCCCTGTACTAGCTACTGTGGAGGAAATTAACTCCATCCCAGCCAAAACCTACCCTTGAACAACAGCCTTCAATGACTGCACTGTGCTTGAGAACAAGCCTGACTGGCCTTCGTAGTAGCAGGGTCTTAGTTTTACCTGATTTTAAAGCTAGAGTATCTGAAGCAAAAATGGATGGAGCTGTTCATTTTGCAAGGTAGCTGGGTAAATTTGCTGCAGAGTATATTTGCTAAGCTGTGAACATAACACTTCGCATTCTGAGCCTGCTGTTGTACAGACCATACAGCTTCTACACATTCCCTGCTGCAGATGCCTGCGACCAACATCAAAATTATCTTTAATGGTTCCAAGTCATCTGGAGAAAAGGCACTTTAGTCAATGTCATTATTTTGCCTGCTGTACAGGGGACATATCTTTATTGTGATCATCCTTCAGCAAATGTAGGAATGCATTGATAAGTCCAAGCAATATTTCCACAAATAAAATTTTAGTTCTCCATTGTTTTAAAACCAGAAGAAATTTGAAGAGCAGGAAAGCCACTTTTCTATCATCAGTCAAAGTCTGGGGTTCTTATATTTGGACATTGTACTCTGTTACATTTCTAACAGAGATTTGAAAAATATTGGAGGGTTAAAAAATTAAAAGAACATGACTATGGGAATACACAGAGTGTTTGCTGTCATTGGCTTAGTTGTTATATGAATAAGTACAACTGCAAGAAATTTGAAAAAAAATCATTGCCAATACAGTGAAGGAGGAGAGCAGTTGAAGTGAAGGGCTAGCACAAACCAGGTGCATTGCTTTTGCCTTGTAGGGCATGCAGTCTTGTCCTCATCTATTATTCATTTTGAAAGTAGAAGCTTTGTGGTGCATGTTATGTCTTCACTCATAAATCAGCCTCCATGTGCCTCTACCTGAGTCCAGATTTGATCTTTATCTCTTTTTACCCAAGGCCTGTAAAACAACTACAGATCTTTAGACCAGGAACCTGAGAGAAGTGGAAAATGTAACTTATTGCTGAGATAACAGTGTTGAAAAATGGATCCTTCTGGTTATCTAATACTGTCATTAATGGAAAAGGAAAGGTCCTTGAAAATCTGGGAAACAAAAGTGCTAGACACAGCTGAAAGACAGTCCACAGTGAAACATAAAGAGAATCAAGTACTATTTAATTTTCAAATCATATTTCCTACAAATTAAACTAAGAGGTTTGTAATAGCAATAATTACCTATTCAGCATCCTTCATCAGTCCCTGAACTCATTTTCTTCAGTCATTACTTGAGTGGAAAAAAAAACTTAAATGGGTCATTTATGCTTAAATTAATCTGTGGTTTTCCCAGAGTACCTTCTTTGTTCACCTCCAGCTTTAATTACTGAAAAACATTTTGTTTTATAGACATCTGTGGCAAAATAGATGCATCCTTCACAGTCACCCTGTTTCAGGAAGTTCAGTGACTGCTATATTAGTGACATCACAGATGGTAAAGTCAATTTTAAGATCTATTTCACATGCAAAACCTGGCACACTACATGAGTGAATACTAATGTGCATTCGAGTTCTGTGGAGGTTTTAGGGGACAGAAAGTGTTTGTTAAGGCAGCAACGGTTCTCTGAACCGCTGGTGCAGTCCGTGGGTACGGCTGCTGGTGGAGGGAGGGTGGTGGCAGCCCGGGACCCATGAAGGCCAGTCAGCGAGCGGATTGCTGGCCTGATGGGCGCGTAACTACAGCCTCCGCTCACACCGAACGCGGTTCGCTGGCGTCAAACCTCTCTCTGTAGCAGAAGCTACAACTTTACAGTGGTGTGACAACGGCTCCTCTTTCACAGGTTTTTTGTAATCACTGGGCTGTTTTTTTTCTGAGAGTAATCTAACATTGTCGTTTCTTTCCATCCAGTTTGTCTATCCTGTCAGAATGGTGATGCACGTGTGCTTCTCAAAGACATACTTGGTTAAACAAGTGAGCTGCAAAGAGCCTGCCTGATAAAACTTCCGTGACCAAAATAAGTATTTCCCCTCTTATGAAACAGGATGAATTCACTTCATAGAAGAAAGGAAGAAAAAGCAAGTATCATTTTTTCAAATATCCCAAATTGTTTGCATGTCACCTGTAATGTACAGATGCATTTTTCCAGCCTGAAAAATAATTTTCTGCTTTGAGCAAGGGAACAAAGGGATTTGCCCAGTATGTTTGCAATGATTTTGAGTTAACCAGTGTAACAGTGAGACAAGAATGTCCTTGTTGTAAGCCAGGCTGAGAAAACATCTAAGTGCTCTGATTGTTTATTGAATTTTAATACTTGAAGGATTGCTGCTTCTTTGATTTTTTGGCAGAAATAGCAACTGTGGTTAATGATCATCTGGGGTTTTATTTTTTTTTAATAAAATGTCATTTATCAGCAAAGAAGGAGAAAGGAAACTGAGAGCCATGCATACAGATGCATATACTAAATACTGCTTCTTCTGCCAGATTGCTGCTTTTGC
The DNA here is from genome assembly GCA_013399095.1 of Psophia crepitans. Classification (NCBI taxonomy): domain Eukaryota; kingdom Metazoa; phylum Chordata; class Aves; order Gruiformes; family Psophiidae; genus Psophia; species Psophia crepitans. The sequence continues at coordinate 146,949 of VWZZ01004141.1, forward strand.
TTGTACATTAACAGAAAATCTGTTTAAAAATTAAAAAAAAATAAAATCCAAGAAGTCCAAATTTTAGATTGAGATGTGAATTAAAAGCTCTTAAATCTACATTTTCTTCTTAGACCAAGTCCAACAGTATATACCTGCAGCCTGGAGTACTCTAAAAACACATACACGTACAACAGTTTCTTCAGATCTATTTATATGCCTAATTCCCTTCCATTCGTGACTGGACAGGTCTTGCTGAGCACCAGGAATCATGAACTTCAGCTAGCAGGTAAATGTTGTCCAATTCTGACTGGAATAATTCAGGAGATCATTTAAATCAGAAAGTTCTTGGATAGTTCAGGATGAGGCGGCAGCCAATCGCAAACTTTCTGCATAATTTTGGAAGCAGGTACTTCAATTAAAGCCTTGATTTTTTTCACCTAGCTCTAGCCCTGCAGGATTCCTATGCATTTTTTCTGTGTCTAGCAGTTTCAATACAAACTCATGACCCAAATGTCCCCAGCTCTTCAGGAGCAAACACCTAATGTGTCAAAAATATGCACCTAATCAAATAATTGCTTCTAGTCTAGCTCTCCCATTCACTGGAGTCATTACCAGTCATGACTTTTGAATTTGCTGGCAGCCCAGGTCTCAATTACTCAAGGAAAGGTGCAAGTACTCAGTATACCTGACAATGAAATCTCAGGATAGGGAAAGCCAAAATCAGAGGCACCTCGATAAAGTCGAACTCTTGAATATTTGGCAGCACGCAAAATGAATGAGCCATCTAACAGAAACGACCAGTAGATCTAGATAGAACCTGTATCTGTGTCAGAAATGGGAATTCAGTGTGCAAAACAAATTGAGTTAAATAGTGTGTTTAACTCATTACATAAACTTTTATATCTCTCATAGTTACAGTGATTCAAGGAATATATTACAGGTTTCTTGAACAAATGGAGCCTGCCCACACTAAATGAGTCAGATAAAAATCAATTACATTGTGGATTCTTAACTGTGGAAATAATCAATGTCATCATTGTTCCCTTCCTAGCAACAAAACATTGGTCCTGGTCAGCCAATCTTTTTGAGTTGGTTTGCGCAAAACATTTTTAATATTCTTCATGTTGTTTTGTGGGCCCTTTGAAAACGTAAAGCCATTTGATGTGAAGGTCAAGTATTAACAGGACCTTTTATAACACTAATAAGCACTCATTAGTGCAGGAACTCATCTATGTTCGTAGACAATGTCAAAGGAGCAGACCTTAAGTTTTATCATCATGTGTAACGTTCTAGGCTCAGACTGTTCGATTTATTTATACTGGCATAGTCATCCTGGCGTCTTTTGCCCCCAGCAGTAGAACGGGAGATAAAAGACAGAGTGGGCTAGTGGGAGACAGTAGTCTAACTTTTCAAAACTTACTAATTTTTATCCATTAGCTGCTCTGGGGAGAAGAACAGGAGGGGTATCATATGCCGAACCTCCCAAGATGTGGCATCTGCTAGGAATGCTGTCCTGTCACAGGGTTCGTGGGAGCTGGCAGAAGAGGTTAATAGAAAAGGGACTTGATGTATTGTACGCATGATTTAGTCTCAGCATGTGTAAGTCTACATTGTCTCTGAGCAAGCACAATGATGTGATCCTTTTTATATCATCAGGTTTTATTAACTGCCGTTATTTTCTCTAACTTACCCCGCAAGGGCTCGTACGTATCAGCTTGCACTGAAAACAGATGTTGATAATCCTGTCTGTGGTGTGGACACCTCCAACCTTCATTGGTTCCCTGAATTCCAGATGGCAGAAAGTCGCTCTATTCGATGTGTAAGATTAAAATGGTTTACTTTCAAATCTGCGTATCTGTGCCTCATAATTTTAATTCCCATGTCTACATCAACACCGTTCTGTCCTTTTCACCTTGTGCATTCTTCCCTTTCTGCTGTTTGTTGTCTTGTCATCTGCTGAGAAGAGAGAAGGGATTTCCTCCTTCAACCGCTGCTTGGACTGTTTTGCTCTTTATGAGTTGCTTGTCAGAGAGTACATGTTAGAATTACTTGGTTTATTAGTACTTCAGGTTTCTTGAGGTGCATACAGTCCTACATTAAACCGCAGTAACTAATAAAGCAGAGTACCTGCTACTGCGTTTTTCAGAACTTCCAAGTCGTTAAGAACTGCGAGGACAGGCAGCATGATCTAATGCATGCTAGAACAAGTCCTAGAAGATCTGGACTCCTCAGATCTGCACTATTCTAATCACAGTCATTATTAAGGTCAACCTTATATAAGCATTTCTTTTTCAATGCCTCCATTTCTCACTTTTTATCTATTTTACTTTCAATGTACTGCATGCTCTTCCAGAATGGTATATTCTCCTCTGTATGCTCACACTAACTTTTTAAAATTAGTAAATTATTCTCAATTTTTACTCTATGAATAAGACTGGACATGTGGTACGGTAAATTATTTATTCAGTGTCATTATATTCATGACACTTTGTATAACCAATCAAGTCCTATGACAAAATTCTGCTGCTTTATCTGGGCCTCATCTGGAATAAGTCCATGAAAATCTATAATTAAACTAACATAGATCAGTAGTAACTTTAAATGATTTAGTCATAGTAAAATGAGTTTAGCTGTACAGGATTTGGTCCATGATCCTGGCTTCAAAAATGCATACTTCAAATTTGGCAGAGTAAAGGAAGCTGGAGAGAGCAGAGATCCCCCTCCTGCACACACATTCGCCATCCTCAGTTCTCACGTTTATATGCAAATGTTCCTTTATTTCTGCAGATGAAAACACTTGTGCACTCAGGCTGCAAAATCACAAGAAAATGTGTCGAAATTACAAAATGGAAATTTCTTGTGGCATCCTCGTTACAGCAGACAATACCGAAGCTGATGTAGTATAGAGGGTTCCATCTGAAGAGGAGGCACCGTAGGCACACTGCATACTCACCACACTCATCACCCAGAAGGAGCTGAGCATCCTGAGGCTCATCTGTGCCCATCCTGCAGAGATCAATACTGTACTGTCAACAGAATTTTGTAGAAGAGAGCCCCCTACACATGCTTGGAAAAAAGAGCTGTGAAATTACAGAGATTTAGATGAATCTATAAGATCTTAGAATCCACATCTCTGCCAGGTCTGATTCAGTCCTTCAGACGCACATAACTTGCCTTAAGGAGAATGGTTGCCTTTGGCAACACGTCCAGGTTAAGACGGAGGTAATTCGGTGTGCTGATAACAAGCTCACGTCCTTGTGCTGCAAAAGCACAGCCTGCTGTCCTGCCAAACCAGCCGTGTTCTCTCAAAGCTGTTTGGCCCAACCTTAATGGCGTTGCACTTGCAAAATTCATCCTGAGTTTAGCTGAAGTCATGCTGCAGTTGTATGTCCTGATATCTGGCTGCTCAGCCCTATTAAGCAGATGAGAAGAAAATGGAAAAGAAACACAAAAAGTCAAAAATCTCTTTGGGTCATTCAGCCGATTGCTCTTACATTGGCATGAGTGGTTCCAGCATTAGCCCACGACCCTGCTCCCGTGGCGGTGTTAGCAGATTTGGGCAGGCTGCACCCGACAGACAAAACGCCCTTCAGTGTTTATGCTTAATGTGCCAAGTGCTGCCTCATAATGAGGGGAACTGACAAAAACTACTTAATAAAAAAGACTTCCTCTGGTGCTTTCCATCTAGTGATGATCAAGCAGTTTTCATCTGTGGGCAGCAATTCCCCTGCTCTACAGGTGGAAAAACAACCCAGCCCCAGGAACGTGCTGTCGTTGACAGCAGAACCTCACCTGCTGCCTCGCTGCAGGTTGCGCCAGATGAGTAAGGAGGCACTGGGAACTCTGCACCTCCCGCTGTGTGGAACGCAGGGTATCCAACCGGGCATTGCCACCGTATGATCCTAATTTGACCCTTTTAGGTCAAAAATGGACTCCACTCCATCAAAGATTACGAAAACCTTGACTTGCTGTGGTTACTCATTTATTTCAGTCACCACCTGTGTGGCCTGGTGCTGAGGAGAATGGCTGTCTGCCACACTGCCAGGGCCAGGGCCAGGACCGGCCAGGGCCAGGGCCAGGGCGGCGGAGTACGTGATGTCACACTTTGTGAGCACAACTCCCACCTGCAGAGCAGCCCTGTGCGGTACAGGCCAAGGCTGACAGTGCTCTTAGGTGGCATGGGCTTAATTCTGTTCGCAGGATGGGATGAAGTTGGAAATGACGGCAACCCATGACCAGTTAATTATTACTGACTTCGAAGCCAGCCAGCTCCGGTGCAGGTGCCGCCATGTCGCCGCACGCGGCCCCCGAAGATGGCGGCGCGTGGGAGCCGCCCACAGCACCCCGGGCCCCTCTCCCGGCGGAGCTTCCCCTTCCGCGGCTGCCCGCCCGCGCTCGTCGCCGGCCCCGGCCGCCTCTCC
>VWZZ01004141.1:151996-327375 GCA_013399095.1 Psophia crepitans
CCCGGCGCTGTGCCCTGAGCCCGGCCCTGGGCCCTGAGCCCGGCGCTGGGCCCGGGCCGGCTCCCTGCATGTCGCCCGCCGGCGGGCCCTCCCTCCCGGGTGGAGGTTCTGCGCTGTGCCTGGGTTCTGGGCGCCGTAGCTAGCGCTGTGTTAGGAAATCTTCGCCCGTTGCCACATGTGAAGGGTATTTTATTTCCGCTTATTTGCTTATGAACGACGACTTGCGTTGGTTCGGTGAGGTGGGCAAGGTGATTCCATCCCAACAGTTTTGTGGTGTTTTCTTGGGTTTCATTGGAAATATTTTGATTTGCTTGTTGCCAAATAAAGAAAAATCACCAGCTCTGAGCACGTGAAGTAGGTGTGTACCGTCATTCTGGCAGCCCGTTAACCGCAGGTGGCGTGGCTGGTTGGGACGGGAACGCCTGCCGTTTGTTGAGGGACAGATGGCAGGCGAGCCATCTAGTTACATCAACTGTACAGTGAAGTGGTAGCAAAAGGAGTGTTCAAAGGCAGTGTAAAAATTTCTGAACAAAAGCTTTATCTTAAAGTACTTCTTGAAAATTGCCTTAAACCTGGAAGAAAAAATTGTGATCTGTGTGTCTCTTTTCCAGGAGGGTTTCCTGCTCCTGAAGTCTCCTTGTCACTCTTCAGATACAAATTAGTTTTCTTACCGGCTGGTTGGTTTTGGTCTGATTCAGGACTTTTTAGGCTATCGTAGCGCAGTTACCATCTTCGGGTACAATGTTTCTTTGTCAATAATTTACTTCACTCTTACTTAAGAGACTAAAGTTCAGCACAACCTTTTAATAACTAATTGATTGGGAAGAACACAGAACCAAGGGCTGTTAAAACCGAGGCAAAGTTTCTTGGAGTTCAAGATGAAAACTGGTTATCTGTGTTTTGATGTTTTCCTCAGTCTTTAGGTTTCACTCCTCCTAGTAAACAGGGAGCTGCACAAAACATTTACTACCCCTGCTATGGCTCGGAACACTGTTTCCTCTTTAAATTTGAGAGTCACCAGTGAGAGCTTAATTTCCTTTTTTCCTTACTACCCTTCCTGCAAAACCACTCTCCCCCGGCCCATCCCCTAGTAGTTCAGTCTGCTTTCACAGAACGTGGAGGTTATGTCTGTAGCCTGCTCTAACCTATTCTGCGTGTGTGGCACGTCTGAATCTGAAGCTGAGGGTTAGGGATCTGAAATATCCATGTAATTGATGGAACATGTTAGCAAACAGTGCGCGAATACCCTGCTTCGTTGGCAGGAGACCTTTATATGCTTTACTTTTTTAATAAATTCTCTATCTTTTCTACCCACATGAAATTATGCTTCAGCTATCTACTACTTTGGTTAGTATTTTAGTGAAGAAACAGGACCATATGTTTGGGTAAGCTCTGTCTTCACCGCCTCTCCCAAAAAGTCATAGGGTGTTTTGATGTGGGCTGTGGGGGTTTTTGTGTCCCAAGTATGCCAGCAGCATGCTGTGCAAAGAATTGCCGTGAAAGTAGGTAGAGAACTTTTCTCAGGTAACTAAACAAGTGATGGTACCAACAGCGTAACGGGTTGAGAAGTGTCTGTCTTTGAACCTGTCTTTTGCTAGTTCTAACTGATGATTCCAAAACCTTCATGTGGAAGAGACGGATGACCAGCATTGCATCCTCACGTTCTCAGTTCCACTGGTGATTTTGTGTTCCTCTGTCATCCTCTCTCACCAGGCTTTCTGCAAGCTCTTTTAAGCTTATTCAGTTGCTTCTCAGATGTTTTTATTTTGCTCTGTTCTCTTCCTTTCCTATCTCTGCTTTTTTGCCATTACTGAATGTTGAGGGGACTTCTCTTTGTAGCACTTAGCAGAACTCTCGTTTCCATGAAGTTGGTGGTGTTTTTCCCATGTGCGCTGTCCTGCGCTTTTCTGCGTTGAAGTTCATCTGCTTTCTTGAGCAGTGACTGCGTGATGAAGTCTCTCCCCAGTTCTTCACAACCGGCCCTCATTCTCATGCGCCTGATGGTTCAGACTTAGCAAATCTCACTTCCTCGCTGTTCAGTTGCTGTTACAGATTGTTCTGAATTTGTTGAACAGGTCCCAGTACAGATTCAGGGCAGATCTGTGTGTCTGTCCGTTGTTTGTTTGGGTTTTTTCTTAATTTTTTCTGCATGCGAGGACTTACTTTCACGTTTTAAGACAGCTTGGCTTCCCTAAGAGTCTTTGGTGAGCAACTGGCAGATATCTCCCAGAGACAGCACCGGCTGGATTTCCCTCGCCCATTTAAAAGCTGAAGAATCAGTAGGTGCAGCAGTTACTGTCCGTATTTCAGGTTTCATTCCCTACAGATGCCACTTCTGCAGTCCGTAGTTACCGCGTTGCTCAGGAAACCCGTGTAACCGTAGGTGTGATCCTGGCCGTCCCGCTCCTCCAGTGCAAAGGCAGTTTTAAGCAAGAGGTAACCAGCTCCCCAGGGGTTAGCTGGTTTGCACTTTTGGGTTCTTGTGTGGATGCCACCTAATCCCAGTGGTTTTTCATTGCTCATGTCTATTTGTTGAATCACCCACTGGTAGTTTGAGACAGATCTGATGCACCGTCTGTAAGGAAGACTGCGAAGGACTTTGGGAAGACTGAACACCAGAATTCTTCCCAATGACAAACCACTGGGATTAGGTGGCATCCACACACTAAGGCTAACGGACACTCACTAAGGCTAACAGATGGTCCAGACATTGTTTTTCTGCTCTGTCTTTATCTTTGGGTGCATCTTGTCTGTATTTGGATGCTTTAGCTTTTTGAAGGACGCTGTCCTGCTCTTACAGCTGCTCTTTGTTGTTTGCTCAGTCTGGATTCTTTTTGGCTCTTTCTGAAGTTCCTGGTAAGTGCTGTGCGTGCAGTCTGAGCCTGTGGGGTAGTTAGTGTCTTTGGAGAGTTTCCATGCTGCCTTCAAGGATTTTTGCACTTTTTAAAAGCATCATAATTACATATAATTCGCCTCCCTTTGAAATTAAATACAACCGCAGTTGATTTCTTATTTTTTTCTTGCTTTCACATGAGTGTTGGCTCTCGGCACATTCTGATTACTGTTCTAGAGCTCTTCAACAGTCGTATTTTTGAGCACTGATCAGAACTGCTTCCCAGCTAGCATATTCCATTATGTTCCGTTCCCAGTACTGTCTCCATCTCTTGTATGAATTAGGCAAATTTTTATGTGGGTTTTGAGCAACTTTCTGTGACTTCACCTTGTCATTATGCAAGCCACCCCCCTTCACACCTACAGTCCTGGGCTGTAAAGTTTCTGTAATGAGTTTACATGTTAAATTTGGGGGTGAGCATAAAGGCATGACTAGAGTTTAGCATTCTGTAGCCCTCAGTACAAATAAACTGTATCTGAGGGGGTATTTCCTACCTTGATAGTTATCCAAGAAGTTTAAAAGTATATATTTTAAAAGTAGACAAATTTTATATTTAAAATGGATAAAATGCCTGGTTTATTTGAGAAACTGTATTCTGTCATTTAGTGTTTCTACTGACATTGTAGTTTAGACTCTCTGAACATAATTTCTACAATAATTACTCTTTTAAAGGGTTTTATTTTCTCTCTGAAAAATATATTTTGATACCTGCTTTGAAGGTTTTTTCCCCCCAATGCATAAAATTGCACCTTCCATAGTAGGTTGCCTTGGTCACTCATAGTCCTCTTTGGTAGTCTCTCAGGCGCGCGTGGAAAACATAGCTGGAAAGAACGCCTATTTTGTTAGATTGAAATCTCTTGTATTTGGGCATACAGACAATAGCAATGGTGGGGTTTGAAGCCATAATTACTGATAATGTGATATTAAACACGGAAGTATTAAGGATTTACTGCAAGTCCTTTATTTTTTTTCAAACTCTTCCAGGACTGAGAGGAATGAAAACAAATTCGTTTAAAGGTAAACTGTGAAATAGTTGCAGGGAAAATATTTTTGCCATTTGTGTTGTTGATGATGTATAAATACTGCCTTCATGTGAAAGATTCCATTTTCCTTCTTGCCTGTTGTTGCTTTTGAAAAACAGGGCTGTGCTTCATGCCCGATTTACCTGGAAAGAGAGTCACAGGCACACTTTGTAGGCAGAGACAGCTCGGGGCAGGGAACCGTGTACTGATTTCATCTATTTTGTGACCTTTCAGAGAAGTGGAATTAATTCCCTTGGCAAACCCAACATGAGAGTGAGGATGTTTTCCGTATTTACTATGGCCCGTGCTACACTGCGTGAGCGCTGGGTGCGTGTCCATGTCCCTTCTCCTCTGATACAGTAGTGTCTATGGGGAGAGACGGACAGGAGTGACTTTTCGTAACGGATTTGTTTCCACGAAATGCTGTAGGGTGTAGGGGAAGAAGAGGAAAACCAACGTACCATTAAAACCGACCAACGTGCTTTTAAGAAAATGCCACCAGGGAAATACTGGAAATCCCCGCGGTACCACGTGGTTATCGGAGGCCAGCCTGCAGTGGTTTATGCGAGCAGTCTCTAGGTATGTGTGTTTGTGGTCCTTGGCGAGGAGGGAAGAAAAGGGAGGGGAAATTAGGAAGAGCAAAAGGGGAAGAAATAAAGGTATTAGCTATTGTCCTCTAGAAATGATGAGGTTCGGCTTAAATCCCACCTGGGTCCTTGACACGTCTTTTTGTGCGTGATCGCAATGCATGGCTGAGGTTTTCTCCTGTGAATTGCTGCTGACTGCTTTGGCCCTTCGCAGGGTTAATCCTTAGATAAAACTAGAAGCTGGCACCATTTTTCAGCCTATACTACTAAAAATACATTGCATTGATCCTCTCTCTGTACTTTGGCACGCATGGGAGCAGAAAAAGAGTGGGAAGTTATTGAAACTGAGGCAAAACAACGTGTTCTGAAGTTGGACTTCTGTGGCAATCAGCTGTGCGACTCGAGGAGGCCTGGGAACATGACGGATCTGGAATAGGAGTTTTGTGTGGCTCAGTGTGTGAGAGCAGCTTCACAGACTTTATTTGTCCTTCAGAAATGGCGACCGTGTGAACACCAGTTATCTGAGAAATCAGCTGACTTCTGTCTGCCGTTTACATTCCCTTATAGCTGTGGTAAATTCAGAAAGTTGCAAACAGCCTCGGTGCTCACAGGGGTGAAGAGCCAGTTTGCAGGTGTTCTAGCTCCGCTCAGTTTTGCGATGCAAGGGGGAAGGCAGGAAAAGTCGTTCATTAATTCAGTCCCAATCTTCTCTTGCTTTACCTAGCATGTTGTATTTTGTCTAATACAATATAGCTCGTCTGATACGATATAGCTCATCTAAAGGCTCGAAAATTGAAACTCCTAGCAAGGAGGATTTCTTTGTCATCCCCATAAAAGTTGTTGCTTGCTTCACTTGAAGGGAAGAGCTGTACGTGCTGTTTAACTGAAACCTTATGGGCAACACCTAGGACCTGGACCACGACCAGATGAGCACTGCAGAAACAGCTGCTCCCCTCCTGCCGCTTGTGCCCAGTGCTGCTTCTCACTAACCCTCTGCCAGGCTTCGGCATTCCCCTGGCATAGCAACGGAACGACTTGTCTGAGCGCTCTTCCTGTGATTCAGTGCAAAGTCCAGAAAAACGGTTCACACAAGTTTTTGTAGTGCCTGACTTACTGCTGAAGCAGACGAGGCTCATTTGCACGGTGTACAGTACCTGTTCTGCTTGGGGGTGCCAGCAGGCAGCTGGCAAGGGAGGAGGAGGGTACAGGAGTTTTGTTGTTGATGATCTGAATGCAGTTCATTGACAAATCACGTTATTATCAGGCAAAAGACTTGTGGATCCATCCGTGGTAGTGGAAGATGCTCTTACCTTCTGTTTCTCACTGCGACCCTCTCACCATATTGGTCTGTTGCAGGAGCGCTCGTGCAGGCATGCGCCTGGATTTTTAAGCAAAATTAGCCAAACTGCACTGGTTGCAGCACTTTAAGCTTTAGCTGGGGAACAAAATCAGTAAGTACTGCTTGACGAGTAATAAGCTAATGAAATTTGGTTTAAGTACTATGTTTATTTGTTTTTCAATAGGGTTTCTAGTTGGAGTGATCAAATAACAAGACAAAGGTAGAAAACAATTATTTAACCTTCCTGTTGGTTTTAGAAAATAGTTGATAAATTATCAAATACAACAAAAAAAAAAGCTGTTGACTGAATTATTTGACTAAGACCAGTTAATTAAACTAATACTTTAAGTAAATGTTATTTATGTAGGCCCAATTCCTGGATCTGTACTGTTGTCCCTGCTTTGCTTTATTTCCTGCAGGGGGATGCAGCATATACCTCTGCATCATTTTCAGTTCCTTTCTCTTTTCACCTCCTGTCTCTTCCCTTTTCTCCCCACTCTTCTTCACCTCCACCCCTGCATCTTCTGTTTCTCCTTTCTTCTGCCACTTCTTGATTCTGTCTGTGTACTGAACTTCTCTCTTCAAATCCATCTCATCGGTGTCTCTCTCTGCCTCACATGACCGTCACTCACCCACTCAAACCAGAGCATCTGTGCACAGTCTTGGAAACATTCAGGTACTTCAAACCTGGAGAGCTACTGCCTTGGCATGAGTATGAGGCAGGAAAAAAATATCCACAAAGCACATATTAGAATAGCCCCTGGGCTGGCTTTGCAACCTGTTGTACATTGTCTCTGCTCACTCCCTGCCGGTGCGTTGCCTGCTTGCCAGACTTCTCTCTGTTCAAGCATTAATGTGAAGCTCCTTGTTTCCTGGGACCTGGTCCAGTCCTGTTGCCTGCCTGCCCGCTTTGCTCCGGGTGCTCCAGCTGCCTCTGGCCAGCCGACACCGTGCCCAAGGCTCTGGAAGGGGAAACGCACTGGGTCCGTAACTGAAACAGTCTTTTCAAGCAAAGACTAGCTGTCTTTTCTGAGTGCTTCCCCTAAAAATATGTGGATAAATGTCCTTCTGTTTTACGTAGGCTACTATGGTAAAAATTACTGGCTTCAGAATAATCAATAGAAAACAAGTAGATTTTGCTCAGCATTGGTGATCAATACTGTCTGCCAAGTTGCTGTTAAACATTCTGCCATGTTGTTCAAAGATCTGAGGTGTGTGCCCATTTAACGAGATTGAGGATTGTGCCACTCCTCCAAAACAAGCTCCTGTTTCCAACTTTCCCCTTTTTCAGTTTTATTTTGTGTAGGTCATAAAGGACTTCTGATACAAGCTTCCTTAACTGATGTTTTTTCTATAGCTTTCCACTTATAAAAACTGTGGGTTGATCTCTCTGCACAAACAATGCCTTTGATGCAGCACGTAAGCTGTTTTTTATGGCAGTCGTATTTTGCCGTGCAAGACGAAATAAAAGCCTAAATTACTTTGTGTTATTCAACTGGTTCGATTAGGCTTCCCTTGCAAACTAATGGATAGATGGATCATTTCACTTCTCTGGATAAGTTATGTCATTGGAAAAGTTAATTTCATTTCAGAATTAAAAGCTAATGACTGGCTAAAAGTTTCTATCTATAAAATATGTGATTATTGTTTAGAACAAGGCAATGCTGGCATGAATTAACAGACAGGGTTAACAGACTATAAATACTTTTGTTCAGAAATTAAACATTACTTTAAGTAAAATGTGGAAGCTTGCCTTTGGCACAATCGCCTGATGCCATAGCACCAGGTGGCAATTACGAGCATCTTCCAGGAGTTGCCCACATTCCTTCTCCCTTGCCCCAGCCTGTCCACATCCCTGGTGCAAGAGCTGGATTCTGACCTGTTGCCTGACCTTCCTGGACAAAAACACTCCCCCTTCCGCAAAGTAGGAAGCTCCAGTTCCGGATCACCTGAAAGAAAACCCAGAGTCGGTCCCTGCGGTGGACATGCTTAGGTGCTGTTACTGGAAGTGTAATTTTGCCTCAAACTATTTCAGATCAGACTGACAGAATATGGGAGTATGTTTGTGGATTATGTTATAATATGCAATATGCAATATTAATTTAATATGCAATTTCCTGTGTCTTTTTGTAGATTAAACTATAGATTGATGTAGTCAGTTTTTAACAGTTTAAATGCTGTTTAAAAAAACCCCAACCAGTAACACTAAATGTATTAAGCCAACTACAGCTGTCAAAACTGAAATATTGAGATTGCAAGTGAATGCATTTAGCTGGAGAAGCCAACGGTGTACTTGTGTACGTCCTTTAATTCCATCACGAGATTCAATCTAGGAAAAAGAATACCCATTTTTGTTTCTAATTTCTAGCCAACTGTTGCTTTATTTGCCTGGTGCTGAGATTTTATTTTTTTTTTCCTTAAGTGCTTGTAGGCTTATGTATCGTGCTGCTTTTGTGGTATTTGTTGTTACGCCATTAGAGAAACAAGTATACAAGAAAATTGTAGCATTATAAATTCTATTGTACCCTCCAGCTGCACTGGCTCTACCAATGGACATCAGTTTCTGAGTTCTCACCTTTTTGTCGTAGATCCCAGGAGATCTTGTGGCAGTTTGTTGCCGCTAATTCTGATGTTGCTGGATTTTGTGTTTGCTGACCTTGGTCCTGCTGAGTGGCTTCAGTTTTAACTCCAAAGAATGTGCCACATCTGACTTCTCTCTAAAAGTATAAGAACAAAAAGCATGCAACTCCTTAATAGTTTAAGGACAAGTCTACTGGAACCATAAAATGTGAAATGTGCTGTCTATGTTTTGATTTGTTAATTAAATAAGCAATAATTGGGGTCTTAAAAGAATCAAGTGAAATCTAACGCACTACACTTGGGCTCTGTTGCAGTCTTGTAATTTCCAGCAGTTTGCTGAATTCTTCGCATACTTTTGCTCTAATCAGTCTGTAATTACCATATGGTATAACTGGATTAATATACTTTCATTTATTGCAGCTACCTGTTGAGGAAAATTTGGTACTTGTGCCGTTACGTTTGTCCTGTATGAATGACTGCAGAATGCTGTGCTTTCATTAAAGTGGCCTCAACGTACTGAGGTGCAGAGCAATCCATTTAATGACGTGGGGAAACTTCCATTCTCTTTGTAAGTTTCGCTAGTGCTTAACTTTGTTTTCTGTTTTTCCTTCTTAGATGACGAGTACCAATGGAAGGGGCCCTTCTACTTCATCCAAGGAGCAGATCCTCAGTTTGGACTGATGAAAGCGTGGACAGTGGGAGACATGAACAATGGAGATGATGAATGGGGAGAAGAAATAAAATTAACAGAGCAAGCAGTGCAGGCCATCAACAAACTAAACCCTAAACCCAAGTTCTTTGTGTTGTGCGGAGACCTTATCCACGGAATGCCAGGTAAGGCCATGAAAAGTGTAGAATGGGGATCGTGACTCCGTTTTCATTGTTTCAGATGGGCAACAAGGCTAATTTAATTTTCTTCACAACATTCTTTCATAGGATCTGGTATGGTACTGTTCTGGTGTTTGGGGGAAACAGTGTGCCGTGTGGATGATTCTTGAGATGTTCTGATTTCTTCATCTGACTTCCTGTATCATTCGTTTCAGGGACGTACTTTTGTTAGTCGCTTTCTTTTCAGCGGGCCTGAGGAAATTTTCTTTGAAATAAAAGTTCTAAGAACATGCATTAAAATTCTTTCTTCTAAACAAATTTCTTTGAGAAGACAAGTAGGGACTCTAGCCATTGGGGGAAAACAATGCCAAAAAACCCCCAAAAAATAGCGATGGCTTTTTGAGTACCTCAGGTGGGTGAAGCTCAGAGAATTCTCTGGCTTTCTAATGCTTAATACATTCAGCTGTTTCAATATTTAAATTCTTAAAATGCTAGAAGTCTGCGAACTCAAGTTTTAGCATTCTGTCCTGTGGGTGTGGGACGCAGATCAGTGTGTCTCTGCATGCAGAGGCAGAACAACAGACGCCTGGAAAGGTGGGTTACAGGTTTGGCAGTTACAGATTTAAAACAGACTGGGGATAGTTTCTATTTTAAGAACATAAACACTCATCTTGGAATTGAAAGAAAAAGTGACAGTCCCAGTTGAACAAGTGGTCTGAAAGATAGATCTGAGCACAGTGTCTTGTGTTTCTTAGCCTTGATCGGAAGCAGAGCTGCTGACAGCCTTAGCTATATACCTGGCAGCACAGCAACCCTCCACGTGAGTGTGCGAATGCAGAGTCCCGGCTGCTTTGTGCCGCGCTCTGCTTTGCACTGCCCTGGCACCTGAGCTGGTGCTTCCCAGCTCCTTTGCACAGCAAGGTTTGGAGCATGGTGGAGACCTTTCGCTAATTCCTCCAGTGTTCCACAAAGTGGATTTTAAAGCCTGAGCTGTCAAATTCATTGACGTAATTTATAGGCTACAGACTTCCTTTTGACCGGAACGCAATTTTAGTGACAGAGTGGGAAAGTGTAAAAACCGACAGATTTAAGCATGATTGAGTCTACTGTGTAACACCTCAGTAGCTTGAGCATAATGTGAAGTCTGCCATTACGCAGTTAGTTTATTGGCTTATGTTCTTCCGTTAATTTTGGAATTACAGGTTTAACCCAGAATCATAAAATAATCTCTTCCTAAGAATCATCCGGCCTTCCTGTAGCAGAGTTTTAATCAGTATTTTGATTAGCAATTTTAATTTAGGTAAGTATTCCAAATAAGTTGTCTTCAGTATCCCTTGTAAGAGGAAGAAAATTCAGGACAAATAATGATGTTCTATGTCCTGTTGAAAAGGATCTTTTACTCAGAAAGTTAAATGATACAGGAAGCTAAGTTAATTTCATTTTACCTGGATGTTTCTCGAAGGCTCATAAAACAATGCAAAGTTCTGAGTCCTTTTGTCTGTATTGACTTTAACCAAGATTATTCTGTTGACAGAGAGTAAGTGCGAAGTGCAGAGCGCCAGCAGTCTTCTGCCTTCCCTGGGTACTGAATGGCTGGGTACAATACGGAAGCATTGCCTGTGGCAGTTTTTATGGGCTTTTTTCTAGTAACGGCACTCTAGTCACTGTTGTCCCTTTTCCCTGTGTATGTCTCAGACTTTGGTGATATTTTAAATACAAACCTGTCGGGGTTTTACAAAACATGCTCGTATGTTCATTTTACTAGCAAACACGTAAAATAAACCGAACGGATTGTACTGCTGCGATCTCTTACAGGGTGTGATCTTTGCGCTGTGCATTGTATAAATATTTATAATATAAATAAATATTTGAAGCTGCCTAGTGTGGTTTCCAGGAAATTGCAAGAAAGAGCAGCCCGATGATCGTAAGGGTCTTTGCGGGCCTAAATGGTTCTGTCATTACCTCACTTGAGCCACCATATTTTAATCCACCTAATAATTTCTTGTTGATTAAAGCTATGTTAATACCTGCAAGCTTGTGTTACCATGTGCTTATATAAAATAGTTAAGGAAATGTAAGACTGAAACGAATTTCAGAATATTCATCTGGAACAATTAGTTATTTCGTTGCTGCCTTGGTGTTTATACCAACGGCTTGCTATGCCGTGAGTCGGTGAGCATCGAAGTACAGTGTGACAATTCAGTTGTACGTATAAGGACAGCTCTACAGTCAGCCATTTGTCTGTCTACACTGGTGAGAGAGATGGAAGCGAACTGCCGCCCGGTGCGAATACCGCGGAGTAGCACCACGGCTAGCTGCCTGGAAAGGCAGGGAGACGTGTGCCACGGCAGGGGAGGCAGAAGAGTCAGAAAAGGACTTCATAGAAGATAGGTCTAAACCCGTATGTTTAAAAGAATTTTAAACAACACTTTAGTTTAAACTATGAATGTGTATTTTGGAAGTGAAATAGTAGTTTTTTCAAAGGATTTTTTCCTACATTTTCCTCTCGTTTACTTAGCTTCTGGAAGAGAAACTCCTTCAAAACACAAAAAGAGGTAAAGAAAAGGTATTTTAAAGCAAGACAGCTCACATCCTGCTTGAAAAATGTCTTATCAAGATACTTACTGACAGTTTCTTTGGTTTTGCTTGTTAATGGCTGTTACTGTTTGAGACACTGCAAGGCATGACAGTGTCGGCCTTGAAGGAGCTTGTTTGCTGCATATTCTTTTACCAAAATAGAAATCCTCTGATGTTAGAAATGAAAACTTTTCACGCCCCTTGCAGTGAAAGTTTTTGGAAGTACTGCAGTCACGTTCTTAAGTTTTCTGCCATGCTAAACTCTAGGGACCGAGGGGACTTCCTTGTCGCAGAGGAATGAATTCTTACGTTTCTTCTCCTACACAGGTATGTGTTTGAACCGCTACTGTATGTCTGCACCAGTTCTGACTCAGTTAAAAAGCAGGAGCCATTATATTCCGCTGTCATATGGCACAAGTCTCTCCGCTAATTCCAGTACTGATACCGTGCTTGAGATTTCGTACTTCTTTACATAATCCATTTAAACAATTCTGACTCAGAGTGAGGACACAATGAGATAAAAAGCTGTCAGCTACTGATGAAACTCCTCAAAAAATTTAGGAGTTTAATTTCAAAATTATAAGAGTAATATTGAAATTTGCCAACACTTTCATTATTTGTTACAACAAAAATTTGCAATCGTTAGAAGCTTTTTTGGCAATACTACATTAATGAAAAAGAGCAAACAGAGAATCTAGGAATTTTTATAGCAAATAGCTTTTCAGATCATTTGAACATGTAAATGTTTGCAGAATTTTGAAGACCAGTGGTAATACTCCTTTTCCTGGAGTAAGTTAAGGAGTGATGCTGTTCTAGCCAAGGATGTTTAGGCATGCGTAATGCGTGTCTGTGGGAGAATGGTGCTGCGATCATTTCGTACTTCTCCACTGAGGAATCTCTCCAAGAGTAATTGCTGTGTCAGTTCCCTTATCTTCGTTCAATAAAATGAAGGATTAAAATTTCTTTTTTTTCAGTCGGTAAAAATCAGAAATGACACGAGACAAGACATTGATTTAAAATTAACAATTGTTAATTTGGCTTGCACTTGTATCTTATTTAACGTCTCAAATTGCCTTTTAAATCACTCGTGTGTAACACCTGTATTGAAACTGAAATAATCAGCGTTCATGAAAGCGTATCACAGTTACTATTGCAGCATGGTTAGTGAGGAGAGCTGTGATCAACGGAAGTTCAGCTGCATTTTACGGCCCATGGGCCAATGTCTATCAAGTTCTTTGCATTATACTGCTTTATAACCCATGCCTGTTAATAAAGGGGGGACACAGCCCAGATCTTCCTCTTAATACATTTTTGTCGTGCAGTACTAAGTGTAAAGTTTGGCTGTTTTAAAGCATGCACCGTCTAGCTGAAGTGATGTTGGAGCCTTTTGCAAAGGAACTCCAAGAAAGCTCAGAATTCCAGCAGCTAGAAGTGATGAGCAGAATCCTGATCTGCTGGGAAGCAATCAGGCACAGCACTTGGAATCCATTACAGATGTCATTAGAGCAATGAAGTAATCAGCGCCACTATCTTGGTATTTAGCTGCTGATTAAAAGTAGTTTGTACTCTGAATATTATTTTCAGAAGTTTTTCTTGATTACATAATCAGGAATAGGATATCTATTCCTGGTAACGCTAATATCGTGGTAGATAATCAAGAATTTTAAGCAATACCTTATAGTACAACCTTGTTACTGAAAATAATGCCTAAACTCAATACCCCATGATAATGAAAGACTTACTTCTGAAGACATTTGTGTGGATTAAGGTAGTGTACCGTAACTTAGTACGGCAGAAACAGTCATCTGCAAAATGCAAAATACTGTTGATGGGGCAATGTGTCTGTTTCACTACGTTTTTCCAGAACTCTGGAAATTTATTTCTAAAAGTGTTTTTTTCTCACACTGAGTTGGAACCTTCTGTTTTGTCTAATGACAACTTCCATATTGTTCCATTGGCCCTGTGAGCCGGACGGTCCAGCCAGTCTTTCCCCCTCCTAGACTGCAGCGTCATAACTCCACCACCTTTCGATGAGTAGAGAGGTGCCTCACGGTGACATCAGCCCCCTCGCTCCGTACTCCTGGACACTTCCCATCAGGTCCCATGCACCTGCTCGGGTTGGAATTTTTCAGGAGATGCTTGGCCGAACCCATCCCACTACCGGTATTTCCGCTGCTCCTTCAGTGCTGGGAGGAGGTTTCGGTACAGACAGGCAAAAGCAGCGCTGTGTGCCTGTGCCTCGCTCAGCAGTGGGCCTGTATTTTTTTTGTTTATTATTTTATTGCTAAAGTAGTAGCCGAAGCTTTTGCTGCCCATTGTGCCCCTTGCTAGGTTCAGCCCTGGGTGAGCTTTGGTTTTCCCACACCAGCCCTGCACGCCCAGGTGCTTTTCCAGTATTCTTCCTTTCAAGTCCATCTCTGCTTCCGTCTCCCTCTTACATCCTTTTTCCATCAATACTCAGGTCTGAGTTCGTCATGTAGCCAAGTCATTCTGCTGATAGTCTACTCTGTTCTCTCCCTCTTCCCCACCCTCGGTATCAGGAAGGACCTTTCTTCTTCTAGGAGGAACTTGTTTTGAGATGTACCAGCTCTCAAACTCTGCTGCCGTTCAGAGCTGCCTCCCAGAGGGTCCTGCAGACCAGTTCCCGAAAAGGCAGTCTGCGGTCCCGAGGGCCCAGGTCTGCTCTCTGCCTTCCGTACCCTCTCGGGATCTTCAGCTCCACCTTGGTGGCTGCCAGGGTTAACACATCCCCAGCACTTCTGTGTCTGTGAGTAGCAGGACTGGGGTGAGGGCCCTGTGGGTGACGAGGTTGTCCCAGCCTTCGTCCTGGATTGCTGTCAGGAGATCGCAGGGAGGTCGGTGTCCTGTAAGAGCCAGGGTCTGTGACCCTGGAGACTTTTCCAAGTTGCCTGTAGAAGACTCGATGCGCTTCCTTGCCCCTGTTGGGTGGTCAGTAGCAAAGCTGCACTCTTGATGCCTGACCTCTCCTCTGATCCTGCCTCACAAGCTCCCCCCTACCCCATACGTTGTGAGCAAACTCCCCTGCCTTCTTTCTTGTTTCAGTTTAACGTGAAGCGCTGTGCTTCCTTCTTCATCCCATATCTTGAGTGGAGGTTGGTACCAGGACACAGCTGCTGCGTTTCAACTCCTATTGTTACAAGAGCCCAGAATTTGGCTGTTTGCAGCCAAGGTCACCCTGCTGAAGCCACAGAGAAACACCAACTGGTGAGGCTCAGAATCTAGCAGCTATTTTTATGTGGCTGGATTCCTTTGGAGGAAATCATTTAAACTGCATTTTGTAATGATACTCTGCTGTCAGTAACTTGGAGGCATCAGCTCTAGCCAGCGAAGTCCTTTATGTGATGGAGCTTCAGACCAGGTGTTTAATTATTTTTCATTAATTGCTCTGCTTACATGGGTGAAGGAACAAGTAAGACAGTCTCCTGCAAACTTTACTGAGCTCTGACTGTAATAAAACGTAGCTGTTTAGAGACTAAATGAAACGAGACTTGTCTAATAACGTGTATAATCAAAAAACCTGATAGAACTTGATTAGGCTTGATCTGTTAGCAGTGTGATAATGGATCAGTGAGCAAGTAATGTCTGTGCTTGCAGTTTTAGATTCGTTTGTGTGTACATGTTAATTAGAAGAAATCAAACCCACTAGATCTGAGCATTATGGCACTTGAAGTACACTGTGAGTACTTGTACTAATTCCTTTGGTTAAGTGAAGGCATAATGTCTAATATACACATTTCCTGCCCCGGTCCTTCAATGCTAAATATTCTGACATCAGCCTTTTCAGTCGAAGTAGGGACATTTTTCTTTTTACCTTTGTTTTATATTATTAAATTGCTTAATTAAAAGCTTTCAAAC
Source organism: Psophia crepitans (assembly GCA_013399095.1). Lineage (NCBI taxonomy): Eukaryota > Metazoa > Chordata > Aves > Gruiformes > Psophiidae > Psophia > Psophia crepitans. The sequence continues at coordinate 167,699 of VWZZ01004141.1, forward strand.
TGTTGTTTATAACTCCTTTCTGAAACATTTAATGCTTGTGAAGGAACCTTTAGCTCTGCTACGGTGAGCAGGAAGAGCACCTGGCCGGGCAGAGCCACAAGTGGTGTGCTCTGCTTCAGAACTCCTTGGTTTTGCTGAGAGGTGAGGAGGATGATGCCCACATCACTTGCATCTGCTCTTTCAAAGGTTGTTTCTCTGCCTGGCGCGTCCAGTGCTCCGTGTGTCTCTGCTGCACGGCTTTTCCCCCGCAAGTTTGGCACCTTCCACCAACACTCCCAACTCCTCCATAAAGTCTCAATGAAGCATATCAGCTCAGTTCGACTAATTACAATTTTGGGCAACACTACGTGCTTTACGTGAAAAGCGGAACTGCTGGCTCAGTGCCTCCTCAAAATTCTGTACCTGTCTTCCGTGCGAGCGCTGCTTTTTCATACAATAATACAGGCGGTGATACGCACTGGGATTTTTAAAGCAGGTGTCAGTTATTGGGGTTCTGAGTTCATATTTAGGCAGCAATTAAGGGACGTGATTTTCAAATCAGCTTTTCTCCTTTTGACTTCTGCTTGACAATTTGATGATCAGGGTACAAGGCGAGCTGGGCATACTGGCTTTTACGCAGCCAGTACCTCTTACAAGCTCTGACACATACGCTGCAGAGAGTGAAGTTATTCACGTTCTGAACAGACAGCTTCAGAGCTGAGGAACATCAGCGCTGATAGTTCTGGTGTCCAGACAGCGGTATGGCTTCATGTCTGTTTATAGTCACAGTAATGTTTGAAGGCATCCTCTCTCCTGAGAGAATTACTTACTGGATTAGCTCGGGCCTCTTCCCCATGCCCAAATTTGATGTGCCACTGCTGTGGCCCAGAATATTTCTGTCTGTTGTTTCTGTTAAGTGCAATAGTATGACCTCCTCCAAAATAGTTTTTTGTAGATACTAAATCTTAAAGCATGAGCTGCAGCATATAATTACAAACACCAGCCTTAGAGGGGGACTCCAGGAAAACTCTTCAACTCGCTCAGTTTCCTAAATCCAGGGGAAAGCACATCCCTAGTCAGAGCGTTATCGGTTAAAACCTGTTGTGTGAATGCTCTAAATTCTCTTACTTAGAAAACAGTCTTGGGCTTGGCTGGGAAAGGCCAGTGAACCCTTGGTTTTGCTAAGAACTGCAGCTGGTACCTCCCAGGAGGTCCTGCCTGCCCTCTGGGTTTGAACACACTGGAAAGGAATGTTGAGATAATATGGAGTTTCACTGCTCTTACTGCGTTCGATAAAGTCCAGTTGTTTGTGTGTGTATGTTCGTCCTGCGTAGGAAATGTTTCGCCCCCACGTAACGTACAGACTTGCACGCTCGCCGTCGTTTGGCAGTCGATTCGGGCCGGCAGCCGCCTGGGAGGCAGCCTGCCAGACGTGCCTGTCATTGTGTCGGGTGTGACCTGGCTCGTTCGCATTTTGGTAGCTGCACTGCTGGGAGTTTGGAGGTGTGCTGCTGCTGGGTTTTGCTCACGAGGTGTGACATGAACGCAATGCCGAGATCTGCGTGCGAACGCGCAAGCTGCCGTTTATACGTTTGTGAACTGATTATGGAGAAACGTCAGGTCCCACTGAAGTTCTCTAATGTTATATGCAGCAAATTAGTAAGATATTCTACAAAGGAAAAAAATGCCTGATAATTCTTCATATCTTTCTCAAAAAGTGGTTTTACCACAGTAAATCTGGCTGTGAGCTGCTTTTGTTGTTGTTTTTAGACTACCGTTAATAACCCATTTTGCTAAGAAAAAAGAACGTTAATTTTAAAAAAACTTGCCCGCTAAAATGAAGATGCTCTGCTAGTCCTTAAGGGAAGCATGTATATAGAGATATTTTGTAAAGTTTTAATTTTAACTAAAAATATACTAGCTCTTTAAAAAATTCCTTTCTCATCTAGAAGGCAAGAGCACGAATGCTGTTTGATTTGTCTGTATAACGAGTGTACGAGCAGGTTAAAAAACTGTGTTCTAAAATACGGTTCCAGCTTTAAAATGGCTGCGAGCACATCGCCTTGGCTGCGCCTGCTCTTTGCGCCGTTCGAGCTGCCTGCGTGGCTCGCCCGCAGGAGCGAGTCCGGGGGCTTCGGGAGCGGCCCCAGCCTGGCCCCGCGGGGCAGGAGGCAGCCGGATACTCCTGTCGCAGGCGGTGTCAGCAGAACCGTCGGCGAAATCCCAGCTCCGGGGTCCTTCTCCATGGGGTCTGTGATAGAGCACGAGGCAGAGAAGGGCAGGGATTGACTTTGCAAGCGCAACGTTAGAAGCAGCAGCTTTGAAATGTTTATACTGACTCAGGCTACGGATAAAAATGTTATTTGTTGAATATAAGGTAACTTTTTTATAAATTGTCCCTGACTGGTCAATCGTACTGTCACCCGAAATACCCCGAGCAGAGTTTGGCCTAATTGCCTGACAATAAGGTAGCTTAATCTACATAAACACGCTGCGTCCGCTTCTTCTGCTGTTGCAACCGATCAAAAACTTTTGTGTGCTCGGTAGGGCAGAGCCCAGATCAAAAGGATCCTTGGCTAGTGTCTTCTCCAAACTCTGATGCTAATGTTAATAATGTCTAGGAATTGGGTAAGTAGCATGTTCTTTGTCAAACATTTAATAATACCTATCTCAAGAAATGTCACTGTGGTTGCATAAATAAACATTTTATAGTAATTATCTGATTCTAGTAAAACCTAATGGAGCATTCAAAGCCTCCAGACTGCTTAGTGTGAATTTTAATTTGCCCTAATTAGCCTAAGAGGAGGGAAGCATGCGAGATTCTCCACGCACGTTCAACAGTACATTGCAGTCTCATACTGCAAAGAAACCGTTGGGCCGTCAGAAGCAAATATTTCATCTTCAGCAAGTATTGACGCACTCGTATCACAGACCGTAATCTCTAGCCCAGGCCACAGTCGGACTAAGGAATCCTGTTGACAGTAACTCTCTATGTGTGAAAATCTTTGAGAAGTAATTAATCATATGACAGTCTCAAATCATATACTTTTATGGTACAGGTATCAGTACGAGTACTGGGTTTTATATATAAACAAATATATATGGAAGCATAGTTAATTTTCTCCATGTTCTAGTAAAAACTTAATCTCTCACAGTCCAGTTATTATTTCTTCTCTTGCTTCTTTCTCAGCCCGGAAAGTTTCAGTTTAGTTTATCATGTTGTCAGCTTTAGCAATTCAACTCCTGTCCGTGAACGTTTGGAAGCGTATCCCTGGAGCAGACACCCAGAGCGAGCTGTTCATTCGGCACACTCCAGCGGCCGTGTCTCTGGGTTAGAACCTTTGTTGCCTCCTTTGTTTTGTTGGAACTGTGTTTGCCCTGGAAAGAGCAGCTTGCGCAGTCAGTGCTGTGGCTTGTGCAGGTATGGTCAGACGAGGTGATCAGAACTCCCTAGTTTAAAAGTGTCTGCTTTTTAAAGGGCCTGTTTCCAGGCTTTTCCATCCCTCGGAATTGTAAAGGATTTTCTTCTTCTTCCGTGGAAGTCAGCGGCAGAAGATCCAGCCCACATAATTTGGGCTCGGTCAAGCTGAACCAAGTCTTTTCTGAGCTGCCTGCCCCTAGGTAGTCCGTGGAGGGTAGCATGGCTTTAAGGGGTCGGAATTGGGCTGGAGCATCCAGCCCCCGTCTGGCTCCGAGCAAGGTGCTGGGACCACGGCGTCGCCTCTACGTGTGTGAGCTCTTCTCTGGGCACCGTGGCTAGCTTCAGCGTGGGACAGCGAGGCCGCCGGGCCAAGGACTGGCCTAAGAGGTGTGTGCTGAGGGAGAGGTGGTTGGTCTGAACTATCAGCGGGCTGATAGCGACTGCCTGTTCATTCTGCGCTTGTTGCGACAGCAGAGTGTCGTGGTAGGGGTGGTGATGCTCGGGAGCAGTTACTGTCTCCTTGAGTAATTGGACCCACTTTTTGCAAGCATTTCTGGGTTTAACCATGAGAACAATTTTGTCAGACTTAACTCTTTGAAGCACTTGTCCCTTATTAGTCATGCTGTAGCTACCTAATATGAAACTGTAAATCTGATGAAGGCCTCAAAAAGCGGTGAAATTCTCACAGGTAGTCGTGTGGAGGGTGAAAGATTAGAATCTTGCTCTGTCTCTTAAAAACAAACCGCTGTCGGAAGCAAGGCTTTCATTCAGTTGTAACTCCTGTAACACCACGTGTTTTCTCGTGCTTGTGACAGTGTCACCAGCAGAGCAGCCCCAGAGATGGCCTGTGCTTACGGTGACAGCTCCGCCTCGCTGGCGGACGAGGAAGGATCAGAGCGGCGTTGTGCTTGAGTGAACCTTAATACTTCTCCCAGCAGAAGGTGGAACAGTAAATGCCTTTGCTCAGGCTGTTCAGTGGTGCCTGCGTGGCTGCACAGGGAGAGTGTCAGGGTCTGCAGTCGTGGCAGTGACTGTCGCACACCCGAACTGCAGGAGCGGCTGATCCCCAGGTCGGATTCCTCCTCCGCTTCTGGGGTTTGTCAGTGCTTTAACGGAATCACTGTTAATTTTTAGCTAAAGCTGGAGTTAACTTTTTGTCGTGTTCCAGTGCCCAAAGTTGTAAAATAAATTTGTGTTTTCACTCAGGGAAGTTCCTTAGCATGATCACGTTTTGTGTCTCAGAACACATTATTACTTGTTTCTAATCTACTGAAAAACCGGTCGCTTACAGTTGTAGCCAAACGAGTGTTTCAGTTCGTGCTTTTCAGCAGAACTAATGAGATGAGGTGCTTTGTAAGTAAACCAAGCAATCAGTTTGTCTGGTAGTGAATGTAGTCATATTTACATTCTTTTTAACTGTGTAATGATTTTTTTGTATAGTATATATAATTTTAATTTTTTGCACGCCATAAAATTGTTTTCAGGCTATTTGAATATTAGAAATATATATCTCTAAAGAAGAGAGAGGAGACATTTTAGTCATTGCAGCACAGACTAAGCCGGTAAAACCTATTTCAGAACATGGCCATCCTGGGTTTGTTAAAATTGATCAGCTTATTCCTTGCATGTCATAATTTGGAATGACGCAGTGTGTTGCATGATTCCGTTACGGCAGATGCTAGAGCGGAAACTTTAAAACAAGAAACAAGGAAGAGTATGGACTGACAGGAGCACCAGTGCTTGTGAACTGGGTGCCTGACAGATCTTCTCTTCCAATCAAATGCTATTGTAGCATTTTTGTAGGAAAAATGAGCGTGAAGTGGAGAGCAAGGTGTTTTTTTTCTGACTGTTCACGGACAATGCGCAAATTGTTGCTTGTATGGGGCTGCAACACGTAAGCAGATGAGAAGAGGGTAAGAGTTTGGCTGTGACCGTGAAGAAGAGTCGCCTGTGGCGATGAGATGGGGAGAGCGAGGAGAGGAGGCAGCAGGGTGGGGAACGGTGTCAGAGGCTTGGCGTGGGACAGCTCTGTCGGCATCGCTGACGAAGGGATGCCGGGCTGCGTGTATCAGTATTTGAGATGTGACAGGATTAGAGCTCAGTTAAAGTTATATTTACAGTGGTGCATGAAGACTGGATGCAGTAGAGACGTAATTGCAGAAGGAGGCTGTAAGATGCAGTCTGACCGAGATGACACCGCAGCTTTTGGGCACGTGCTGCATTCCAAGTGACAGGCGCAGCAGTGGGGGCCGCTGAGAGATGCTGGGAGGGAGGAGGTGGCGCCTTCACTGTAGCCTTGTTAAGCTGGAGCCCACAGCCAGGTATCCAAAACAGCAGCAGAGATTTTGAGTTTTGATCCCATTTTGAGCAGGAGACTGCTTTCCCACAGCGGGGGAGAGGTGGCAGTTCATCTGGTTCAGTGGACGTACTTGCAAAGGAGCACGCTGTGAATATAGCCTTGGACTCCCCCTTCTCTGCAAGATTAGGGAATACTGCTGGGGAAAGTCCTCCACATGGCGTGCGAAGGGAGGAGAGCAGCTGCAGTCATGAAAACCGGAGAAAAGGACAAATATCTCAGGAAAAGGAGAGTGCCCAAAATAATGAGATTCTTTGATTAAAGCAATTCTGGCACACTGTAAGGCCCAGGAAAAAAAAAAATAAATCTCTTTTGTTTGTTTTTCACAGTCACATGATTGCTTCCAACAAGAATTACTTGTCTTTTGGTGTCAGAGTAATTCTCCTGGTATCGTAACAAGGTACAGAAGGAATTGCCCCGATGTTTTTATAATTCCGTTTTCATTGGTGGTGCTCTGACATTTTCTATCTTGCTTTTATCAGATTTAGTTACTGTTCCTATTTGGTACTTTGTATCGTGTTTTAATCTGCAATTTAGTTCTTACCTGTTCTTTGATAATCAGTCTCTCGGGTTAAATGTTGGGCAGACCGCATTGGTCGTATCGGGGCTTTTCAAGAGCGTTTCTCGCATAAAAGCTCATAGTTGAACAACTTTCAGGGCCCCCCTGCCAAACGTCCAAAGCCAGTGTTAGGTCTGGCTTCTTTACCCTGTAGCCTTTCCTGTAGCAAACCAGGCCCCCGTGCTGCGTCGGTTTGCAGAAGAGGTACACGAGAGGTGCGGTGGTGCGGGCTCCTGACAAACCCAGCCCAGGAGGGGGCTCAGAAGCGGCGAGGTCGGCACTGCGGGGTGGGCTGCGGCAGCTCTGCCCTGCGGCTGCGCCGGCCTGTGCCAGCCGGCTCCTGGGAGTGACTTCTCGGAGGGTCTTTGGGGAGCGCAAAGTTCTCCGAAATGCAGCGTCATCACAGAGTGTCGAGTAATTGACCTCTGACGGGCTTTTTCTCTGTGGGTTTGTGACCACGGCTTTGATTGTTAGAAGGCAGCTGATTACCTCTCTGGCACTTCGTCTCTTGGAAAGTGCCGGCAGTCGGAGATGCAGGCCGGTGCCCTGCCGTTCCCACCGCAGCCGTGTGCCCGCAGGGGGGCTGGCAGGTTCCCCTGCCTTGGCGGGGGGTGCTTGGAGCTATTCTAGCACTGACACAGGAGCCTACCCACCACCTAACACCACCGTTACAACCCCCCTTCCCTCTCCTGTCCGTAGAAAAAGAGGCACTGCTGTTAATTGGTTGCTGATCTTTCGTTTGGAATCATTCGGGGGAAATGGTGACGATGTTGGGGAGGCTGCTGTAAGTGGAGGTGCAAGAACTGCAGCCAGCATGCGTTGCAGAGGTACCGTTTGGGGTAAACACTGCTTCAGGTTGTTTCTCTAGCCAGCGCGTGAAAAACCCAAACCCAACACTTTGTTATAGAGGTGCTCTGTTCTGTGGAACACCAAAGCGAACTTAGCTGGGGGTCAGGAGCTGAAGGGTTATCTCTTTGGCAGAATCATCTGTGAATTCTACTTCAGCTGACTGAAGCCAGCTTCAGCAAAAATGCTCTAAAAGCACGTTGGTTCTTGAAATCTGCTCTCAGTGAGTGAAGGCAGGCTGTCTCCACTCCTCTAAGCAATGCAGGAAAGAGTATTGGAAGTGTTTAGACAGTGATGTAACGTGCAACAGAGAGACCTGCTGCAGGAGAGGCGCCGGCGTTGCACCTTTACGCTCCTGTTCACAGGGCTCGGCTTTCGGGGACGCCAGCCTGGGGAGCTGCGGGAAATCGTAGGCAGCTCCGCTAGCAACAGCTCTCACTCGCATGGGTTTCATCAAAGCCAAGCTGCCCTTCGTGGGCTGTTAATTTGTGAAGTTGTTTCTCTCAGGGCAGGACTGTATTTACAGAACCTAACAGAAAGACGGAATATTGTGGCCTGGGATTTAAAAATGTCACTGCCTGATGCCAGGGTAAACAGAACAGAAATTAACGTCGGTTACATCTACCCTGACACTTCCCAAATTACTTTTTTACATTGCCTTTTGGCATTACATTATTTTCCTGTTCACCCACAACAAACCTCTCTGTCAGCTGAAGAAATACATGTCATCAGATGAAAATGTGCTTCATAATAATTGGAATAATGAAATACTACAGCTAGCTCCGTGCCTGGTAGAGATTACAGAGGGTGGTTTTTGTGCTATGGCAGTGACCACTGTGGTTTTCTAGTGGCTTCCTTCTTTTCCTGATCACTTTTTATCTCCTTTACCTTCTTTATCTCTTCCTTACCTCAGCTGTAGATTCAGGGACGGGCACTGCGGTGCAGTGCGGCTCTGTGTGGCACAAGCGCGCGTGCCGCTGTAGTACAACGTGCGGCCCCGCCGCCCCTTCTGCCCTATGCCCAGGGAGCACGCAGGGGTTACTCCGCCTTTGCCCACCTTTACCTCCATGGGCTTCTCTTCGCTTGAAGTTGCTCTGACCTTCTACCAAGAAAAGGTCGAGCCTAGGCACAATTGTCCTGAAAGAAACTGTGCTTGGTGTGGTTTCCTGGGCTCTTGGCAGAGGCCTTGTTTTCCATGTTGAGCAATCTGTTTTCCGCAATAAAGCTGCACGTGTCTCTGTTGCTTAGCAATGATACTGCATTAAATGAGGGAACCAGTGCCTTGCCTCAGACAGACCTCATCTAACTGTTAGTCTCCAGAGCTCGAATTCCACCACTGGGAAGAGGTGTACGTATTTCTACAAATTATTTCTGTAACTTATGCATAAATGTCTTTATGCTCTGAAACTGCTGGCTGAATTTCCAGAGCGATAGCGTGGAGACGAGCGTGGTGTGTGCCGCGGGTTTGCGCAGCGCGCGGCCGGGCCTTTCCCCGCCGCTCCCCCTGCGTTTTCCTGTCTCTGGCTCGGGGTGCCCAGCTCTTGCCGGGGAGGGCGGGGAGCCGCAGGGGAAGCACCGCTCTCCGCACGTGCCCGTCCCCGTGGGCAGCAACATGAGCCGGGTTTATTTAAACTTTTGGGTCCGGGTCCTCCCAGTAACACGGGGTGTCATGTGCCCTGTTTTTCTCGGATTTAGTGAGGGTATTTTCCATGCCCGGGGGACGGCCCAGTCTGCCCGCGGTCCCGGCACAGTCCTGTGCCCCACAACCGCGTCTGCTGCCGCCGCTTCCTACACAGCGCTGGGTCTCGTGCGCCCGGGATTTCTCAGAGGCTTTGCTACAATAACGTTCTATCCCGTGCAGCAGCTGAACACGACAGAGTTGTGCCTTTCGACTTTATGCGCCATATATATCAAATCTCACTCCTGTCTTTACATTTAGACATAATTTAGATATAAAATGTGTTTTTCCCAGTATTTTTCTAATGCTGTAGAATCCCAGTAACAGCTCTAAGGTGGTACTTCAGCCGGTATCTCTAGGGTACGGGAAAGGAATTGAAATCTTCACTAATGATGGTTACTAAGCGTCTGTCAACATACCGGTTATAAGTATTTTGGAGAAACATGGAGAAAAAAGGGTTTCATCTCGTAGTTGCGTATGCAGCAGCCCCTCTCATACATTTCTGTGTGTAATATAAATGCGTAGTTAAAATTTACAAATACAGGATGATTGATTTGCATAGACCTGTATGCAAATGTATGTTATAAATCTGATTTTGGAGTTCTTGTAAAATTCTAGTTACAATTTCTTGGTTAAAAAAATGCATTTATTGTTAGGGAAATGGGCCCATGTTAGATATATGTTATGTATTGCAGGGCAAAATATAATTTATAAATATTCAATTTAATTCATGAATAATAAACATATCACTGGCCTCTGATTACTCTTCAGAAAACTTAAAAAAACCCTCTGCCATCATTAGAATAAAATAATTGCTTTTTTAAAAAAATAATTTCTAAATGTTTTTCTGTGATTGTACATTAAACTGGCCATTAGATAAACCTTCCTTGACAAGGACAAATTTCCAACAACCAGAAGAGTAACTGTCTGGGTGTGCATATTAATATAAAACCAGAGATGGAGAAATACTAGCAAAGCACACAATTACCTTTCTTTGAAATTAATGCCACGCTCGTTATTAAAACAGACTCATCGTACAAACAAGTAGCCACAAGACACTAATTATGTTTTTGCTGTTAAAGTAGTTCTTGTAATGAAAAAACCACTGACCTCAGTTCCTTTGCGCAGCCACAAAATACGAACCCTTGCTTAAAGCTGTTCCACCATGCGAGGCTGCGGCATCTCTTCGGCACATCATCAGTCTGCAGACAGAAAGAGTCGGCCTGCTCAAGCTTTTGGTGCAAAACAGCAACCGTTCTTTCGCCGGCTGCTGTGCGATGTGGTGGCTCCTGCCCAGAGCCTTGCTTAAGGCAGCAAGGGTTGAGTGGACGCACCAGATTAAAGCGAAGGTGCATGCTAGGTCCCTGCATGTTCTTGTGATCTCATCTAATACAGAATATTTTCTTACTGTGTATAGTTCCATAAACAAAAGCTAACAGTGAGGCCAGGAAAAGTGAGCATGAACACTAATGTGTTGGGGGGTTTGTTGTTTGTGTTTTTTTTTTTTATAGGAACTCAGTGGAGAAAGGCTCAAGAGCAAGATTTAAAGAATGTTCTGAAGAACACTGACCAGGACATCCCATTGGTCTTCGTCAGTGGAAATCATGATGTTGGCAATACTCCGACAAGAGAAACAATAGACGATTATTGCACGAGCTGGGGCGATGACTACTTCAGCTTTTGGGTTGGAGGTGTGTTCTTTCTTGTGCTGAATTCTCAGTTATACTTCGATTCCTCCCAGTGCCCCGAGTTAAAGCAAGCCCAGGATGTGTGGCTTAACGAGCAGCTGGCCCTCGCTGAGAAACACAAATGCAAGCATATAATAGTGTTTCAGCACATCCCTCTGTTTCTGAAAGAACCTGATGAAGACCACGATTATTTCAACTTGGAAAAATCAGTTCGTCAAGAGATAATGGAAAAGTTTCATAAAGCAGGTATTTGCTCAGATTTTCCCAGTTTTCAACTTTTGTTTTGAATTGTTAATGGCTGTGCTACCAGACCAAATACGTTTAACTTAAATGGCACTGTTTTCAAGGAATTTTAGATACTGCCTGTAAACCTCATTGTTCCCCGTGGGTCAAAATTATCAACTGAATCTAATCACTTGTAAAAAGTACCAAACAAAGTTTAAAACTCTGAGTGAAAAGGAAAAAACTGAAGTGAAAACCTCTTTGGAATAAACAGCAAGGAGTCCATTTTGCAAGTACTCATAGCTGTAAGTCAGCCTGAGTTTTTCCTGCCTAAGGAGGGGAAGATCAGGTATTGCCATAGCAGAGAAATACAGAACTTATGTTTTACATAAAACATGGAAACAGAATTCAGAATTACCTTGGAGGTTGTTTGCTCCCACACTGAGCCAATTTTAAACCAAGAGTGTAATGCTTTCCAGATTTATTCAGTGTTAAAAAGAGTCTTGCGCTGTGAAGCTCAATCCTTTGCACATCTGTTACTAACAGGGGCCATTTCTGGGGCGGCTCCTGAACTGGTATGTTGTACCAAATCCCTGGGCTTTGTTTGGTGACACTTGAATGCCATGGAGACAGACGCAGTATGAGCTGCCCCTCTGTGCTGTTCCCATCGTTTCCCATTAACTGCCTTCATGTTCCTGGGGTGTGCTAGGCCCTCAGAATTCCCTGCCAGCCTGCCACCTTGGCATTGGGGTGTCACTGTCTCTGTATCCGTAAGAGAGCGCGTTGTTTGGATTACTGAGCAGTGCAAATTGCTTATGATACTGTTCCTTGTTTACCATATAATTGGTAAACCTGGACTCATCCAGACCCAGCCTCATTTCCAAGCTCTGAAGCTCTGACTGTTTCCAGTCAGTGAGGCCAAAATTCACAGCTCTGGGGGCTCTCGGAGGGACTGACAGATTTGCAGATTCAGGTGGGTCTTTTCCCATAAGGAGACACGCTGACAATGCCTCCTGATACCTTTTTGCATTTTGGTGCCAGGGTGGGTGTAGTGGGAAGCGTCGCTATCGGAAAGCTGGGCAGCTAAAGGACGGCTTACGTAGTGTTGGCTAAAAAGGCATCCTCGTTCACTGGAGAACTTGTTAGCAGGAGGACATTGCCGTGCAGGTGTGTTCCAGTGAATCAGCATTCATGTGGACACCAAAGCAGGTCTGTTCCAGAGTTTTCTGCCATCCAGATGGTTTACTAACACTTGGTGACACAGTACTGAGGATATAATTAATGAAGAGGTAAAAGAAATTATGCAAAATGTTATCATTGTTACATTACCATGTTTCTTAGAGGGATATTTCAGACTGAGCCTCCTAATGTGAGGCTTAACCAAAAGTTGGGTAGGCTTCAGAGGATCGGGGAGAGGAACAGAGAATGGGAAGCCAGCAATACGAGACAGCTCTGCGGAAGAAATTCCCAAACTCCTTTCTGTGCCAGCACCCCATTTGTACCCTCCCGCCATCATTTCCCGTTGTGTCCCTCATTCCCATCTCTAAAAATCCTCCCAACATGACGTGGTGTTTGGTTCCTTCATTAATATGTTGAAACACTGATCTTTTGTGTGCTGATTTATACACTGAGTGAGTCAATAGGTAATAGTCACAATCCAATAATGAAACATTTTGCTAATTAAGTGAATACAGAGAGCGAGCAGTTCAGCAAGCAGTCTCAGACTGCTGAGAAAAATTAGCTGAATCAGAAGCTGGCTCAGAGTTTCCTTAGGAACAGGCGTGTTCTGTTTCCAGTTTATTATTCGATTGATGAGCAGTCTTTGTCAGACCCCAAAATGTTAGCAGGGGCTTGCAAACAGGCGGTTACCGTGGGGGGGTAAGTGCACAGATACGCAATGACGCCACTTCCTTTCTGACTCTCTGCTTTGCCAAAGAATAGTCGATTTCAGCATAACATTGGATATGAAATTGGGTTCACTTCCTGCATTCTTGGAGGATTAAAACACAGAATATTGCTAATGAAATCCCAATCTACTTTGCATTTGTGTTGTGGTTTCGTTTTTCTAATTATGACTTGCAGTTTAGGAAGGGCTACCCCTTACAGCACCTCGTTCAGAAAGTGGGTGTCACTCTCTGTTCTGGAAAAGGAAAGGCCGTCGGCCTCTGCAGTGAGCCCAGCAGGCTGCTGCTTTTCTTCTGCCCCCGTCTGCCACCAGTCCGTCCTTCCTCCTGCTCTTGCTCTCCGAGGCAGTGTTTCCAACCACTCTGAAGGGTTATTGTGTAATTATCAAAAACTTTGGTTTAAGGTGCATGTTCCAGGGGGTGCGATGTTTGGCAATGCGACGTTACCAGATGGGTGGCGTATTTCAGCTGTCGATAACCCGTGATCAGACCTGGGACTATCCCAGTTTTCCTCGTTATCCTTTTTCTAGAAGTGTCAGACCCAGAGCCATGACTCCCCTGGTCAGAGACAGACCGGAAAGGAAGGGCGAGCTAGTAGTGCAGGTCTTCCTGTGAGCAAAGCAATTCCGATGGACACGTGTAGGAAATAATCAGATACTTGAAGTATGGTGACACTGCACAGGTGCTCTAAAGTGAGGTGTGCAACTTCGGGAAATCATTATTTTAAATTCAGAGCCCAGATCTCCTGCAGTTATTCTCCTGTAATCACTTACACATTACATAATGTTTTGGGTTCAAGTATCCGCTCATTACAAGCAGAGATAACAGACTAGCTGTAGAGGCTACATCTGGTATGAAATACTGAATTACATTTCTCACATTAGAAGTGTCCTTAACAGTTGGGCTAATTAAAGATAAAATCATGTCCTTATGATAAATATTTATAAATTGAAAATCTGGCATTTGTAAATATGTATTACCACTGTGCAGAGTTAAACCAGACTTGTAAGCTGCATGTTAAGAAATCCTCCTAGCCCCTTTTTTCTTTAACTGCATTGTAACAAGTGTTGTTCTTGACAAAGGGATTGCGGTGACAGTGAACGTCAACTCAGCTCAGTTTCTCATGTAAGTGAAAACGCCTTTCTGAAAGCGTATCTGCCTAACCTGTGCAGATTTAGCCTCGTTGTCAAAGTCCTCTACCTGCAGAAGGTGAGTACGGGAAAACCTGCGTGCCTGAACGGTGCACGCGCCGCCCTGACACCATCGGTGAGATCTGCTGGCATCGCTCGCCTGCCCTGCGTGGAACGTGTGTGCAGCCGTAAGGATTCTGTAGTGCTGAGATAACAGCGTTGCTCACAGCTTTCTAGGGACAATGAAGGAGGAGTAGTGGCCTAGTCAAAAATCTAACCTGCATGCTATGTGTCCTTGATAAATATAAGTAATAAATTGAGCAGTTTATGGAACAGAAGACATATGTTCTCCTTACATATCTTGTTCCAGGATAATTTCCTTAGGATGTTAAAGATTTTTTTCTATGACCTGAAAAGTAAGGGAATTCTTGTTGAGCTACAGACAATCTTTTAAAGACTTTTTGACCTGAGAACCATCACTGAAGCGCTGAAATTACTTGCATTACTTAATACAATATAGCAATAATTGTTTCTTAATGGCCCTAATGAACTACAGTGTTGAAGCACATGTCTGAACTGTAAGAGCTCTGCGGAATAAAACCCAAATTAATAGCTGGGTTTTCACCAGGGAAGCTGAGAGGAGACTGTGGTTCAGAGTGAGATGAAGACTATAGGTGGTCTATCCAGGTGAGAGATTTTGCACCCAAGAGAGAATTGCTAGATAACCAATACAAAATACAGAAGGAAATTCCCAGCAGTCTCCAGCTTTTTTAATTAAAATGTTCTAAGTTCATCTCAAAGCAATTTTTCAGATGTGGTTAAAATACTTAAATTGTGGAAAAAATAAAAACCTATCTTCATTAAATGGCATCTTTTTTCCCCTCTGTCAGTGATGGTAGGTGCTGTAACTTCTAGCACCTTTACTCCTTAACAGAGTGCAATACCTGTGTTCTCCTCTCCGAAGTGCTGTGGCAGGAGAGCAGTGTTAAAGGAAGAAGCAGCTCCCTGAGCACCCAAAGCTGAGGGAAATTTGAGCACAGGATTAAAGCACACAGTGCTGAAAGCTGTTGTTTCTAAAACTGACCAGCCAACATATGCTATGTTTCATTACTTTCTTTGTTGTGTAATCAAAGTTGACGAGTAATATTTTCTTCTTCCTGCCATTGAGACCTTGATTTTGGCGAAGCCCGTGCACAGTGAGTAATCTCAGTGCTTGCTTATGCGTCGCTTTGTCAATATTTAAGATCATTTAGATTTAGATACTCTCAAGCTCAGTGATTTGGGTCAGCCTCTTTCAACCTTGAAATTCTGTGCTCATGGTCCAGGTAGAGTGACCAAATTTGCCATCATCTACGTCACTGGGTAAGAACAGTGGTTTTTAAGGCCGTCCTGCAGGTACGATGATGTAATCCGCCACTGGCTCTGCTCAGGGTTGTCCTGTGCACAGCTGTATTTCAAAGTGGTACCTTGTCTCCCACGCACACGGACCCACCACCCACCAGCTGCATCCAGCTCTGGGTTCCTTTGTCTGCAAAGTAGATTTAAAGAAGAGTTTGCTTCCAAGTTTGCAGGATCATGTCTGCCAACAACAGTACATGGGATGGTTGTATTAAGATGCTTATAGTGCAACACACTGTAAATTCTAATTATGTGGTTCTGTTTCATTCACACAACTCCTCTGATGAAGGGGATAGGATAACACAGGGCTTCTAGAGGGCTACACAAAATAATTCTGTAATGCTGTCTAAGGTTGGCTGAAGAGGTTAGGAAATGGGGGGTGTTGATCCAGAGGGACTGTTTCCTTCCCCTGGAGCTCTGCTGGTGGGCAAGGATTGGGGTTTTGGGAGAACAGGGTCTGAGAAGTGCCTGAGCGCACGGCAGTTCTGTTCGGTGCTGCGACTGATGCTTTCCTACCCTCGTTCGCTACTGTAACGCCTGCTTGGCTGGTGGGGTGATGGGAGCACTCTCAGACTGTAACGAGAGAAAATCGGTTCTATTCCACAGGCGAGATTTTGTTTACAAAGACTACTAAGTATTATCATTCGCTTTGTAGCACTGGAGCCTTGAAAAAAAAGACATACACTGCCTGCCCTGGGGAGAAGAAAGGTGTGGCAAAAAATGCCTGTGGTTAATGTGTGCTCTTGTAGGGAAGCTGAAAGAACATCATCTTGGAGCACAAAGTTGTTCTGAGAACAGGTATGACTGCTGAACCGACCACGTTGCTCGGCAGCGCAGAAAGCAGCCGTACGCTGCAAGGGAAAGGGAGGAGGAAAAGCCAGCTTGTGGCTGAGACCCCGGGGAAGTGCTCAAGGTCAATTTATCCACATGACTTCAATTGGTCATGTTTGCCAGAAAGACTGCCTTTAAAAAAACGTGTGTCTACAGGTACCGTGTGTGGGTGCACACCCCCTGTCTCTTACAGAAGCATCCACTGTGCCTGGGTACCACGAACTGTGTCCTGCCTCAGAAAGCTCTGGAAGGGTACTGGAGTGTTCTAACGTTCAGGTTTTTCGCTCCACACAATCTCATTTCTTTGCAGAACTGCTTCTCCACCTGTTTGCTGCCATCTTGGCTCTACTGCTGCTCTTCTCTAGCTCCTGCAGTTTTGGGCGCAAATAAGTATCCATAGGATCTGCTTTTGCTAGTCTATCCTCCTCCTTCTGTCCTTGATTGAGCGAGAGGTTTGCTGGTGAAGCAGTGATTTTTTAGATAAGTATAATTCTATTTTAAACCTGTTTTTATCATTGCACTTGAACAGCTAGTATGAGAGCAGAGTGACTCGACCAGGACGAGGATCCCTCTGGCCCGGCCTCCGGCTGCTCCTAGCCAAACCCTGCGGAGCACAGGACAGCCGGGTGCCTAATGGTGTTTCTTCCAAAAGCTCTTCCTAGCGCTAGCAATTTTTCTTTTGGGGACTCACTGTATCGTATCAGAGTTATCGATATAGTGCAACTTAGTGATTCTTTGGTAGAGTTATTTGGTTTTTGAGAACTCTGAGCTCCCACAATGGCAGGCAGGAGGGAGGTTCACGTTTCCCAGCTATGTGAAGAAATGCCTCCTTTTGTTTGTGCTGAATTTCGCCTGGCTCTGTACTGAGAGCCGTAAATCTGTAAATGAAATGCAGCGAACATTGGTTCCTGCCTGCAGTTACTGTAAAAAAGAGTTCATTAATCAGCACTTAAAGGGTGATAATCTGGACCCTGTGATAAATGTCGTTGCTCAGTCAGAACCACTTTTTTCCCCAAATTCTCTACAGAGTGCACAGGAGCAGAAGCAAGGTCTGTACTGTACCCATTACATATTTATTATGTCATTCATATTGCACTAATTTAGCCTTCTCGTTCTCTTACAGTCTCATTTGCTTTTGCTGAGAAAAGCATTTATTTAATTGAAGGCTCAGTCTAAATAAAGCCTGGTACTGATTGCCTATGCTCATTATTCCAGGCATTCTCTCCCTAATTTGGAAAATCTGCTCGCTTTTCCTTGGGGTATTTTTGTATTGATAATTTTCTTCCTATATTTCTGCGCTGTCGTGGTGCCTGGTTGAGCAGTTTGATTGCCCATGGGGGTGAGACCAGTCGCATTTTGGCCACAGCAAACCTGTCGCAAAATGGGGTTTGTACGTTAGGAACTGGCGTTGGAAAACGGCTGCTGCTGAGCGCAGGGGTTTCGGAAGCAAGCCGTGGAAGCGAGTGCAATTACAGGAACTGGAGTCAGACACCCCTGGGATTTAAACTAGTTCAAGTCTCAATTCCAGCCCAGCATCATCTGAGAGAAATTGCAGTCTAGGTGCTTGTTTCTTTATGAAATTATTTTTAATATTTCAAGATAAATGTGCATGCGTTGTTTTCCATCCTGGTTTAACCTGTTTGGATTTCTGTAGCCAGTGCAACTAGATTTGCTTTGAGATTGGGGCTCAATCTGTATTTCTTGAGTTAAACTAGCAAGCAGCAAATTTTTCAAGAAGTTAGGCAAAGGGATGCATTTCACAAAATCCTACTGTTGCATTGTGGAATATACCTGTTGTCAGTTCCATAAGGCAAGGAGATGGCTTGGCTAGCATTTCACATTTAAAATAGACACTTTATAATGAGTTAACCCCCGCATAGGCGGAAAGACTGGTCAGAACGCTGATGAGAAGGTGCAGGTCCTGGTGTCCCCTTCCCGCCCGGCCCCCGCGGGGGCTGAAGCCGCCTCAGTGCCTTCTGTGCCGCAGCACACGGCGGTGTGGTGCCACCAGGGAGCCACGGCACGGTGGCTGCATGGCGAGGGAGAATTATCCAGGAGGCACAGCTACATGCCTTTGTTCTCTTGCAGTGCAATTATGTCAGAATCATGCTGACCCTTTCCCTGGGTTTCTCTGGGTGATAATTTGTGGGAAGAAGACGCTGCGCTTTTAAAATTGTGTAACATAACCTTAGCTTCTCCTGACAGACAATCTGCCTTCTGCATGGTATTCAGAATTTAGTTCCTTCTCATGTAATGAACTATTTTCTCATCTGGTTCTTGTCAGAAACAAAATCAAAGCATGCTAACACCACTGCAGCAGCAAATTGTTTTCAGCATCACCAGGCCTGAAAGAGGTGGGGAATGCTTCATAGAAGGCTCGGTTCCTTTCAGAGCGTTATTCTGCTTTGGGCTGTTTGGGAACTTGAGGTGCTGTAGGATGCTCAGCATTACACAGACGATCTCTGTACACCAGAGCCGTGGCTGTCTGCAGGGTGTGAGGGCTGCACACACATGGTTGCTCCGGAGCTGCTTGGCCCGGCCGTCCCTTTCTGTACCTTCTCTGCCAGGAGGCACCCAGAGCAAATCTCAGGTGCTCGTTTAGATCTCTTTCTGTTAGGCCAGTGCGTCAGTTTAACGGCGCCCGTGACACCGTCTCTGTAAGAAAAGCCCTTTTTAATAGCTTGCTGTTGTCGTTCAGGATGCTAGAAGAGAGAACCAAGAGAAAATGGGAAATGCCGGTAAAAATTGTCCGTCTCACCAGAGCCATTAAACAGAGAAAGATGCAAATCAGGAAGAGCTTGCCGAAGAGCTTGCCAAAGCTCTTGCGGGGACTTATTTGGTGAGCTGGCCTTAGAAAGCAGACGCTGGAAATAAGGGGGTCAGGGGGAGCCTTAGGAGGCCTTCCTGAATTGTCTGCTGGGAAACGTCTGCGGTAGAAGCCAGGAGCAGAGCGTTCGTTTCATGCGTTTGACTTGGAAAATGGTATCCGCATTAAAATATGAATTTGTGTTCAAATTCTTTGAAAAGTGAGCTGTGCTTTAAAGGTTCTGCTTATGAATGAACAGCTAGCCAGTATCAAAGGCAGCATGCTGAATTACCTGAGCCAGTGATGTGGTACCCTCCTCGGCCCTTACCTCTTGCCTGGCTGAAGGCGCCATGTCCCTCATGCCAGACGTGACAGCACGCAGCATGTGAATGAATTGGTGCGAACCCAAGGTCGTCTTAGCTTGTTTCACAGGCAAGGGAATGGCAAGTCGCAGGCTTATCAACATAGCTAAGTATTACATCTCTCCAGATGACTCCTGATCACTCCGTGTTTGGGTTGATTATGACACGAATTACTTATGCTAAACAGGCTGCCTTGGGCTCACAGAATTTGTACCAAAATAGGTATTTCGGTCTGTAGTCGGAACGTATTGCTCTACAGGGAAAAAGTTATGGTCAGATCTCTGGAAACGGTAAATCTCTTTGTCGTTTGGATTCACTTTGTCAGATCAGACCTAGAAAGGACTTTTTGTGCGTGATGAGAAAATGATAAATTGCATGGCAGGAGGACATCTTTGGTTTACTAAAATCAGAATCAGTTCCTGTATTTAAATCTTTATTATACAACGGCACTGACTTTTTTGCAGATTGATTCTGTAACCTCGCGTGTGGTGTGCAGGCACAAAGTGCCTTGGTGTGAGCTGTTTTTGTGATCCAGGTACAGTTTTGGAACAGACAGAGCAAGACCCAGTGCCCAGCACCGGATGGTGCCCATCCTCAGCCTCTGCTCCCAGTCCTGTTCCATCAACAACGTGTTTGACAGCTCCAGCTTTTTTTCCCTAGCAGACACTCTGTACTGTTGTACTCTTACACGGTCTGACGTCAGACGTGATGATCACAGACTGTGTGCTCTTTGTTTTGCCTTTTTTTAATAGCAACTATCTGCACAGGTTTGGGGTTTTTTTAATTCTGATTTTAATCCCTTTTTTCCCTTTTAATGAATAATCCATTAGGTATGAATAGTGACTTGCAGTAATGGATCCTGCTTTTTTTGGTTAATGGATACTCTGAAACCCTTGGTCACATTTAAATTCAAATCACTGTGTATTTCATAAAGAATAAAATAATGAATGCCTGTGAAGGTGCCATCCCTTGGACAGTTATTCATACAGTGGTGGTTTAGTATTTCATACAGCTTTTATATCAAAGCTTTTCCCAACTGCTCTTTCAGAAGCCAGGGAGTAGAACCAAATCCCTGCCCTACCTGGGAGGGGACCGCACTGTTGAGCCTAGGGCGGGATGCGCCGAGCTGCCCCTAGGGCCCTTTGCAGTTGTAGGAGGTGGCCTGCCCGGACACTCCTCGCTTCCCACAGAGTTTAGAGGGAAGGGGGCAGGGAGAGGCTGCTACCAACTTGACAGTATTGCCTCAGAAAAACATCCGAAATGAATAAATTAAATTTGAGTGCATACATCTCTAAGATTCTTTTTATGTTTAAGATCAAAAGCAAGAGCAAAGTAAATTGCCTGCTTGTCATCTTAGTGTTACTGCAGTGACCGGCTCAGATTTGCTTCTCATGCTGACGAACAGAAGTGAGTGCAAGGCCGTTGAGTGAACAAAAAAGTGCTGCTGAATAAAACCCATCATTGTTTAGATTAATACCGAGCAGTGACCCGTTTGGTTCTTTGTTCAGGAAGTCCCCTACTGTAACACAACAGTACAGGAATTCGCACCTGCACTGGGCAGACCTGCACACCCACTCCCAAGGTGTGAAAAACGTGACTGAACTGTTTCGGCAGGTTCCTGCAGCTGGGCCGGAGCAAGCCCTGGAAGTCATGGTGCTGACTTACAAGCGTGACACATACCCCGATAGCTGGGCAAGTCACGCCCAGCAAAGAGAACTAGTACTGGTAAGGTAAAACAGGGCAACAGAGAAGTTGGGGCTGGCAGCGGCCGTGTGCCGGTATGCAGGGTGAGGATAACTTCATTCTGTTTTCCACCTTGAGTCTCTTGCTATTTGAGAAGGGTTTGGAGTTTGAAATGTGAAAGCCCGTGTAGCTTTTACCAGGCACACAGCAGAATAATTTACATTTTGCTTTCCAAGCTGCTTAATTTTTAACTGTGCTTTGAGCCTAGTTTATATATTTTATATCAGTCTTCGCATCACTCCCACA
The DNA here is from genome assembly GCA_013399095.1 of Psophia crepitans. Lineage (NCBI taxonomy): Eukaryota > Metazoa > Chordata > Aves > Gruiformes > Psophiidae > Psophia > Psophia crepitans. Next base: position 188,868 of record VWZZ01004141.1, read on the forward strand.
GAAATGAGGGATTGATGTAGGTAACTGTCTTAAGACAGGTGCCCCTACTTCCCTTTTCATTTAATCACTGTGGAAGAGTGAGGAGGGAGGCAGGAAGGCTTTTCTGGCTAAAGAAAGAAGGGTTTCCTTGTGACATAACACCGTATTCCTGATCACAGCGCCCAGCCTTTAACTTGCCTCTGCGCTTTTCCAGCATTTCTGCGGTCTGAAGGCAAACCCAGTTGTTGGTAGCTTTTGTTTTAATGTCATTTAAGGTTATAGTCTCTCACAGATTACTGTGTTTAGACCCTTGCTGCCCAGTTTATTTTCCAATATAAACAAATTATGTTCAGCAAGGTACAGCATCTACAGAATGGTGCCAGCAAAATATTTTCCTATTGTAGGACAGCAGGTTTTTAGCTAACACAGCAAATAGGAACAGTAGCCGGTCAGTTTGGTAACCTACCGGATATCTGGGTGCCGTTGTCAGGGAATACTTGGTGTGGGTTTTGAGTCACTCGGTAGTAACAGGTTTTCTCTCTTTGTGGAGACCTATCAAAGTGTCCTTACGATTAAGGAGGACTCAACCTACTGTATTTCAGTAGCAAAATTACACCTAAAGCCTTTGGGTGTGTTTTCAAATTTGTGAATTGTCATTGAAGTACCGTATATCGACATGAAACACTTTCTATAACAGAATATAGAACTAACTTGCAAGTTTGCACTTGATAAACAACAAAATTCCCAGTATTCTGAGCCATCTGAAGGAAGACCTGGCACGGGTATCATCTTTAGAAGTTGGTCAAAATGAGACATTTGCAGCCTTCATTAGGTTTGTGTTAAATTAGCGTATTCTGAGAGAAGGGGAAGAATGGTTGGACTTCTTTAAACACCCGTGTGGCTCAGCAGTTAGACATGGATTCAGCCAAAAAGATTTCTAAGTACGTTATAATGCCTTAACTGCAAAGCACGTTTGTCCTCTTTACATGCTGCTCCTTGTCATGTAGCTTTTCTTCTGCTCCTGACCAAGCCTCAATACTTGAACACGACTGACCTGGACGTTTTCCCTATAGCATATTGTCTCCTGCAACAGATCAAATGTATTTCTTTCTTTTCAAGTTTATAATGGAGTCTTTTTTTTTTTACCTCAATACAGTCCAAAATACAAATAATCTATTTTTAAAAAAGGAAGAAACAGAGCAGCCTCAAGTCATTAAAAATACAGAGGAAATCAGAATAAGCCTGATGCCTTTGTACCCCATGCCAGGTTGATGTTAATTCACGTCATTACCAAGACTGACGCCTCTTGCAGGTTGTCAGCCTTTCCTTTTTTGGCTGCTGTCGTCCTTCTCCGCCTCTTTGTAACTCACAGCTTCCTGTTTACTGGGTTGCTTTGATGTACCTACCTCTACTGCATCTGTGACAGCCCCCCAAGGGCTTTGGGAAAAGATTACAGATTATCTTCTCACTTAAGTTTTTTATTTGTGTGTCTTGCCCTTTTTTTCTTTAGGGCCACTGGCCTTGGCTGAACAGGTTTCCACTCTCTTTGGTGACTTTTCTGCATGTTAATTGACAAATACAGCTCCGCGGTCCTTGACTTTCGACTCGGGTTTCGGTAGCATCATTCTTTAGGCTGTTACCTAGTACTGAAAGTGTTTTCTAATTTTAATTGGCTTCCTCTGTAGGGTGTTCCTTCTTTCCAGCCAAAGGAGCAGGGAGATGACAGAACACCTTGCAGCAAGCGTCAAGAAGTGGGAGCCCACTAACCCTAAACAGAGCTAGTGGAGCAGGATAATATTTTTATTAATTATTTATTACTCTTAGAATTTTTTATTGCTGTTTACTAATTATTTGTTTAAAATGCAAGTTCAGGTAAATGGTTTAATTTTGTGCTTTATGAATCCTTAAGGAATACAGGTGCCAAGGCAGCCGTACTTGCTCTACAACCCCAGCAGATGTGAAGGCTCAGCGCCCAGCCTCGGCAGTGTCTGACGGTAAACATCTTAAACATAGACAGCAACTCCTAACTCAATACATAATTTCTTTCTTTTTTTTCTTTTTTTCTTTACACAGGCATTAAAGCTGTATTTTCTGGACATTACCACAGGAATGCTGGAGGATCCTACAGAGGACTGGAAATGGTGGTTTCATCAGCAGTGGGATGTCAGCTGGGAGAAGATACGCATGGGCTTCGAGTGGTGGTTGTCACAGCTGAGAAGATTGTTCATCGATACTACAGTCTGAATGGACTGAGCAGCCAAGGCATAGAGAAAGAGTTGCTGGATATGCTTGCTGAGCAAAATTAAGGGCCAAATTTTTTTCCATGTTAGACAAACAGGAATAGTTTCAGAAAGTTTCCCCAAGCTGAAGACAGAGATTTCTGATTGCTCACTGTGCCTCTGAACAGCTCGGCAGTGCTACTACCCTAAATAACAAGAAAGTTGTTGACATGTTTCTCCTTTTGAAACAAGACCTACAAGGAGTACAGAAGAACAGCAGAACTAATAGAGTCATCATTGTATCATTGACACGCACGGATAATTTTTACTTTGCTCCTGGAGAAGACTTTAATAGAGAAAGGGTATCCAAGAGTGAGAGTTGTAGCTTCCAGATAACCCTTTAACTCAAGTCTCTTTGTGTCTGAGCCAGTATTTTAAAATCGATAAATTCAGTCATTTGCGTTACACTCTGGAGGATACTCTACAGAAAGGGATCTCAGCCTCTGATGTCAACAGACCCCACTGACCATTAGCAACCTTTGCATCAGATCTTGTTACCTACAGGTCTATTTTCTGCCATTTCCCACCCTTAGCTTCTTACCACTGCAGAGCCAGCTGCAATAGGAGAGCAAACACATTCTGGTTTGCAGTCGCACCTCACGTCTCTGTTATCTCCTCATTTGATACGATGAGAAGTCTATAAATGAAGTGAATATAGATGCCACTGGTAGAAATTAAACATGGAACAGCTTTTCCTTTTGAAATGTAACTACCATTCAGCTAAGATCTATTCTAGAAGCTAGAATAATTGTGTGGGGAGAATGCTCTGCACAGAATACCATTGTCAGAAGTCACTTCATTGATTCCTAGACAAGGGGAGAACAGTGATTTCCAGATGCAGTTTAGGAGTGCGATCTGTAGCAGTATATAATAGCAAACTGTTGAAAACCCTAAAAAGTATAGTTTCTTCACTGGATTAAGTCTTTCAGAATAAATGATAGAAAAATAAATTTAAGTGCTGCAGTCCACTTTTTTTTTTTTAGCAAGTATGTCAGATTCGCTTACTGTTACGTATGAAAAAAAATAGTCTTCATGTAATTAACACCTACCTGGGTTTAGTTTTTACGTAGTTAGTTGAACACGGGATAAGCCATGCCACAGGTTACCCAGCCATAGAGATAGCGCAGCTTTAAGGCCTGAAGAGGGACGAACACAGGCTGACGAAGTAAGGCTGCCGCCCCGTTTTGCTGTGCACTCACCTATGCCGGTCCCTAGAGGACAGGACAGATTTTTACATAGGGTGAGAGGTGCATTTTAGTCTCAACAGTGTATTTGGGAGGCTCCTGCCAGCTTGAGCTGTGGGGCTTCCGGGACTGAAGTGAACAGCAGTGCCCGCAGTGACCCTCCATGACCCTTACCAAAGCATAGGGAAGGTTTGATTCAGAAAGAGAGTTATTTTACTTTTATTCTCTCCCTGGTTTCACTTAGTTGTATGTTTTCTGAGTCTCATTTTCAAGGGAGTATCTGGGAAGCGAGCACTAAAGTTGAAGTCTGGATTGCTGTGAACTCGGCAGGTAGCTAAGCACCCACACGGCACTGCCAGGGGAAGTTAGCACCCAGTAGTTCAGACACTGGTTTTAAAAATATCTGCACTGTGGTATCTTTTAAGCCACTGATGACTTTTGAAATAGCTGGGAGTGATTTAGCAAGCGCAGCTAATTCAGTTTCAAGAATGAGATGATGCGAGTTCATGTTTTGCAGAGGAAATACCTTCCCTGTGATTTCAGCCTTACCAGTTAACTTACTTAAAAGATTTAAGAAGTTCAGCGAGGGGACCGGCAGTAATCTGAGCATGGAATATTCCCTCTGCTCCAGCACAATACTGCAAAGCTGAATGGAAGAAAAGTTTAAACAGTTTTTTAATGTGCCTGGTTTTGTTTATTAAAGGATGTCATTTTAACTAAATAGATGGCATTTGGGAGATCAAGGCATAACTTCAGGTGAAAGTCTTACCACAGTATAACAACACTAATAGTACTATACTGCTCCAGAATGTTTTTTTCAGAGTTACAATGTACTGATACACAAAAGAAATGTTTATATAAGCACAATTTTAATTCTTATTTTTAAATTTTTTTTTCACTTCTTTCAAATGTCACCGTAAGAAATCCTACAGCACTTAGTGATATTTTCATTACAAAGTATGAAGTTGAAGTTAATTAAAAAAGAAATAAAGGTTTCTTTATATCCCACATTCTTTCTTTATTTAGTGATTTCTAAGAATACCTTGTTATGTTCATGATAAAAATCTGACCAGATTTGTCTTCAGTTTGGAGGTTGCCCAGGCAGGGGAGCTGGGCTGCTGACATTTATGAAAGGCCTTCGTGCCCTGGCTGGGCTGTGGGGAGGTGACAGCAGTGCTGTGTAGCTACACCGTCTGTAGGCTGGGGCCCGGACTGCTGTCCCGCTGCTGTGAGGACAGGTCATCGCTGGTAACATACTTCCTATTTTTGTCTGCTGAACTGGACAGTAAAGGAGAAAAACCCAGGTATATCCTTAAAGACATTAACTTCAAAGGAAGAAGTTTTATATTTGAAATGCAGAAAACACTTTTACTTTGGTTCTCACCTTGCAAGTTTTCAAAAGCAAGAAACTTAAAATGTCGGAGAGGAGCAGGTTGTGTGCATGACTACTGCTTCGTAGCCTGGACAGCTCTGGGAGGGAGCCCCGCGAGCTGCAGTGGGGGCACGGCCTCTGTGGTGCCCTGTCCCTCCTGCGCCCATTGCAGGGCGCCGCCACTCCCCTACACTACCCCCACACAGGAAGGGGGACCCAGCTTTGCAGTAGTTGTTCACTTTGCCAAGCATGGTCTAAGCACACGTGTTAAAGTTTTGGCATCCTAAAACCTAAGAGAGTGGGAAAATAAATAAAATCTCCTTCCCTTGCAATGGCCCTTGTTTCAAAACGTCTTATTCTGAATGACAACTCAGAGCTTCCACCTGGTTTCTTATTCAGAGGAAGTGGATGCAATCGTGTAACTGATGAAAACACGTCCTTATTTGTGTAATACAGTCAGGGGAAGGACTTTTAGCCATAGCGTGTTGCTGGCCATTACTGTATGAAGCAGAGCTAAAAAAAGTAAAATGAAGATGTGCTTTTTTACCAGCATAAACGACAGATTTTGTTTGATTACCTTTCTTGGCATAATTAGCTAGTTCAGAATCAATACTGATGCCTTAACTAATTTGAAATGGCAGAGGTCCTTGTGGTCACAGTGCCTCATCTTGATCGTGTAAAGAAAAATAATATTATGTTAAACTGTGAAACAATCCACCCATGGGAGACACAAATAATTATTTAAGAAAACATCTTTTGATGTTGAGGACATTTTTTTTTTGTATCTCCAGCAGGGTGATAACTGTAACTCTGTCAGCACACAACTGACTTTAAAGCAAGACATCACTGGAAGTTCAAACTGCGGATGAAATAGAGAGCAAGCAAGTCCTCAGACCTGTCTGTGGACTCAACAGCTTGGGCAGAGAGAAAAACCAAAAAAGTGACCACATTTCATTTTGGGTTCCTGCAGGCAGCCAACAGGCTGAGATAACTCCTGATGACTCATTAAATGTGGAAAATTCCTATTAGAACAACAGAGCAACCTGTGAAAGAACCAAATACTAAATCATTAAGTATGATCTGAGAGGGAGACCTATGAACAGGAGGCAAATTACTCAGAAAAATGTCTTTGAGATCAATGTCGGTTTGCCAGTTTCAGTGCAAGCAGCAAATTTAGGAACAACACACTTCTTCCAAATCTTTCCAAAAGGGTCATTAAGCCTCGAACACGCTCTGTTCGCCTGCTGCTTGCCTTTGGGTCCAGCAGCCGTCGTTATGAGTTGTAACAGAGGCAATATTTTGATGGGACTACAGTATTCAACTTCTGGAGATTACAGACAGAAGATAAATGCTCGATGTCATGTTAAAAATTAATGACATTTTATATTGGGAATGGGCTGTGGCAGAGGTGAAGTCTCCTCCGCCACCCCTACTTGCAGCCAGGGGCCCACGCTCTGTGACTGCTTTCTTACCTCAGCACAGCAACTTGTTTCCTGGAGTCCGGTTTTTCCAGACATTATCCTGAAGTAGCTGGTTTTATTCTGCTACCAGAACAAATAATGAGAGACATATCTAACATAAGCAAATACACAAAGCATTAAAACATAAACATTTCACTGCTTAAAGACGCACAGCTCCTCAGCCTATGTATGCCATTGCAGGCGCCACTGAAGGGCACCACGTCATTGGGTAAAGGGAAAAGAAGAGGGAAAAGGGAAAAGAAAGAAAAAAGAAAAGAGAAAGCCACGACAGCACAAAGGCAACAGAGGCAAGGCAGCGATTTTCAAGCAATACGAAAAACATCCCCAGTACTCTCTTCAGAAGAAAACAAACAGAAACCACCAACCCTCAACTCAGACAGCCATTCCTTTTTTTTAATTGACATTTTCATTTGTTTCTCTAGAAGTAATTTCCTCCATTAGCACTCTGTCAAATGCAGGTATTTTAGTACATTTCTACTAATAAACAGCTTTTATCCCCTCTAGGAGGCCCATTAAAGCCTCATCCTATTGAGAGCTGCAGTGGTGTTATGGCACTTTCCAGTAGCCAGCAACAGAAACATCCATCTTCTAAACAGATCTCTATCCTTCAGCATTGTTTGGAAAGGTATAGTGGTGTTAAAAAAATACAGTGTGGCCGTTTAAATGAACTGGCTATGGCATGAGCTATGTATATTCAAATCTTTCCCGTTTCCTCTCAAAAAGGCACAGAGCTGTAGGAAGGTCTCTCGCACGACAATGAGCCGAGATCTGCAGCCCTGCACATGGCAACCTGCCTGCCCAGAAATTTTCTGAACACTGTGTCAGCACACCTGCTAGCAAACCAGTGACTCGTATTTGGATACAGAGATAATATTACCCCAGAAGAACATGGTTCTTCCAGCACACCGCAAGCACTGAAGCCAAGATGGTGCTAGAAGGACACAGCATGCAAAGACAATGAATCTTCTTTTTTGTTTGTTTGGTTTTTGTTTTAAACAAAGCCTGAGCTGAACTTACCCTTCTATTAATTCCAAGTCTTGGGCTGTCATAACCCATGAGGAGGAGATGGAGCCACCTCACTTTACTTTGGCAGTGTAAAAACTGGTGTTCCAGTCTGGTCAGCTAGATTCCTTCCTAGGTCAGGTGGTGAGTAACTCCAGCAGGTGATCCTTTGATGTGTTAGCTAGATGGACTGAATTGCCCCTGGAGGTGCCTCTGCTGACTGCTGCAAGAACCTAGGTGATTCACTTACAGGCTAAGGCTGGAGGAGGCAATGTCCCCCTCTGTGCGTACTGAGCTCCTGCTCTGAAAGGTGGAAGGCCAAGGTCTGGCCTAGAAGCCACTGGATATTGGAAGAGGTTGCACCTGACTTTTCTGAATCACCAAAATCCTTTTTTTGCAAGAGGCTGACCTGACCTAGTCCCTAGCAGGGACCAGCCGTGTGCAGGACAACCATTTAATAAACAAACCAGCTGCCTGCACGCCCATGTCACAGCTGCTGAGCATTTGTGAAGGTTTGTGGGACAGGTTTTTTTTAATCTGCAATTTATGCTTATGCAACTATAAACTTCTACTTGAGTTCAAACCTTAGATATTTTATGTGACTAAAATTTACTTTAACCTCTTCCTCTGACCATTGCTCCCAACAGTAACCGTAGCTTGTATTATCATTCCCAGCACCTGCTGCCCTTCACAAAACATCTACTTTTGCTAAGGCAACAAAAGAAAGTCATCCTAAAAAAAGAATCAATATACCAAAAAAGGTAAACTAAACTAAAATAAGACAAAACTTAGGCCTCCTACAAGTTATAATCTCTGAACAGTGTGGCTGTTCCAGTTGTTTAAAAGATTTGTGGCGGGGAAAAAAAAATCATGGGAACCTTAAACTGTTTGAAACAAGGGTCACATTTGTTCACATCTGCCATCCCTGGGCTATCCTGGGTCTATCACAGGCAAAAGAACGCCCCAGCTTGAGCTCCTAGGCCAGCTATGCTCACACCATAGAGGCTGAAGTGCCCTTTGGCAGCCACAGGCCTCCTGCGCCTTACAGGAACGCACCTCAGAAATTGCCTGAAAAACAGCCAAGATACATGTTTTACTTTAAAAATATTGGTTAACACTAACTCATTTTTTTCACATTTAATATTTTCATTTCTCATTTTGAAACAAAACCTAAATACGCAGCAACACAAAGGTCATCTTGGCCATTCAGCCCTGTGCTGTCAGGACAGAAAATGCTGTTGTATACAAAGAGGACAATTAAAGCAGAAAAGCAGCCACAGACCTGGTTATGCACAATGTGATAATCTAATAAGCACCCAAACACTTATTGTTGAGCCTGGTATCTTTTGTATCTTTGGAGCCTAAACAGTGTCAGCACACTACTCAGTTTGGGATGTCTTTGGGGTGACAGCACTTCCTCCCTCGCACACTCAAATGTACCTTTTCCCAGATCAGCAGCTGCGCAGAGAATTTGCAGCAACGGCTCTACTCGTAAGCAGCATGCGATAGAGTAGTACATGCACACACATTTGTGCAGAAATGTAGGGTACCATGCATTAAAACCATTCCAGGTAGCATAACTTTAATCCAGACACTGATTAAAGATGATAATGCCTCAGGTTCCTGACTTACGAGCACCCTCTGATTTGGGTTTACCAAGGTTCCCACTCTCACAGCTCTAACTCCACTGAAGCACAGTTCATCCCGGTCATCCCACCTCTTCCGCCCTCCATTCATCTAGCAATTAACTTACAACCCCTCCCCACAGCGAGAGTGGAAGAGGGCCGGGGCAGGAAGACTTCCCCACTCTGGCCTCTCCCTTTGTCTTTCTCCTTCACTTCTTTCAAGCTGCAGAAAGGAGTCACCAGGTCTCATTCCAGCCCTGCACCACAGCAGGAGCAGGAGAGGAGCTGATACAAACACCGTACATGTACTCAGACGCTGCCTGTGAAGTTCCTCACTCTTTTTTCTCTGCCACCACCTCCCTGCAAGCTCTCCCACACCGGTGGACTTGTCCCACAGTGACACGTTAAATCTGAGGTAGGATGGGTGAGACTCAGTGCGGGAAGGCTAGGGCAGAAGTCAACAGGTCAGGGCCTGAGCTTTCACCCCATGAAGTCACTTTCCACCCAGCAGGATGTGAGATGGAAGACATGCTAAAGAACATGGGGAAGAAAGGAAACAGATTGGGAAGGGAGCTGCTGGGTGCTAGTGGCTGCCCTCCTCAGCTGGGGTGGGTAGCACCCTCTCCCTCACACTCCTCCGGTGTACAGGGTGCTCCCAAGGGCTGTTGGCTTCTCTGCCAGCAAGTGGCCCAGCCCGGCCCATGGTGTCTGTTAAATGTGCATACTCACTGCAAGACCTTTTCACTGTTAACAGCAGCATAAACACTGGTTAATATTATACATCATACACACCATACAGGTAGGCTTCCCACCTGCCCTGACGCTCACGGTGTTCAAACCAGGGCAGAGCACCTCCTCACAGCGCCACAGATCCCACCACACCCTTCCGAGTGTCCACATACTTCAGTAAAAAAGCAGATCCAAAAACTTCCCGCTGTGACTCAGAGGTAAAGCTACGGCCTTCTACAGAGCTCCAGCCAACCTATTGAATTGCCAGAGCAAGCTGAGATGCAACTGGAGAGAAGCAATGCAGCACGTGAGCTCTGTAGACCAGTATTGTCATCCCCCTCCAACCACCGCTCCTCCTTTTTGACTAAAAGCATGTTTAGGAATACGATGAGTGTAAAATAGTGTAAGATTAATCACTAATTGATGTCGTTTTACCACAGTCCCATACAGAGGTGTTCATTACCAGAAACAGACCCCAGCACTGACGGCGATGGCTGCACTCATTCGGTGCCTTTCCACGGATTTTGTTCAGACTGCATGTTTCTACATTCTTCTTGATGGTGTTTCACAATACAGCACCATCAGAAACGGGGGGAAGGAAGAGGATCTACCGTTCACAAAAAATACAGTTTCTATGAGTACACTGCCTCACACAGTAATGATTAGAGTTTCAATCACTTTTTCAAGAAAGCGAGGAAAAAAAGAGCGAAAGTGAGAGGGGTGGGAGAACGCTGGCTGGTACCGCGACCCAGTTTGAGAGCTGAAATAGGCCAATGATTGTTTCGGAACAGCATTCCTTTTCACTGCGCAGCAATTTATCCAGACAAGAAACACGTATTTAAAATCCAATTGATTTAAAAACATAAATGCTGCCAATCTTCCCAGTCAAAAGACTTTTCTTATTCCCTGCATTTGGTATGCTGCCACAACAGGATAACTGAGAAGAAATATTTCATGAAGTGCATGCCCGAGCCCTATTTTTAATAGAATTTTGTTTGCTGTGGGGAACTACAGGAGTTAGTATTTTATATGTGGGTCAGTCAAAATTAATTCTAAATTTTACAGCCTGCACTTTTTATAGAAATTGGTTTGCATTAAAATCAGACTTCAAGACAAAATTAACAATTTGACAAAAATAGAGAAACATGGATACATATCAAAGGGATGAGCATGAACAGATCAAAAGATCGAGGGGCCTATGTTAAAATTCACCTTGCAATAAGCTTTTTAGTGAAAGGAGTTTTACAAATTTATTTATTTCACTGCTTTTCTTATCTGTGCATTAGGCCATATAGAAGTTTCCTATTTTTTTCTAGAAAAGCAGCTCATAGTGTTAGATTATTTCTAAGCCCCCTATTATCAATGCAGATATCTAATGCCTCCTCTTATCCTCCTAAGAAATAATGCAATCCTAATTTATTTCTCATTAAAGATGCATTGTACCACTAATCAGCTAAAGGTATTTTACTTGAAGCTTCTGAAGTTTATTTTTAAGTCTTCAACATTTTAATTGCTTTGCTTTGCCCTTGGGTTCCTAGAAATTAAATATAAACACAAAACTTCCCGTGGAAGTAAAATATAACCCATGAAGTCAGTACTCTTAGACACCATGATAGCAACGCAAGTTTAAGCATTTACATCTATTGCTTACTATCACCACTCAATTCCCTCTTCCTCACTCCTCTCTTCCTTCTTTAGAGCAGCAAAGTAAATAATTCTTCCCCTTGTTGACTTCAACTATTAGTTGCAACTGCTATGCTTCAGGACATTTACCTACTCCCTAGCTTTTGAGTCTGCTTCTACTTCCCCTCGTCCTCCTATAACACACTCTGGGAAGAACATCCAGTTGCACAGGCCGAAGAGCAGCAGAGATGCTCTGGTGAGGGCAACCTGCCGAAGCAAGGTCTCAGGACCTCGAAACAGGGATCTGCTGTAATTATAGATGGGCTCCAATTCATTGCAAAGAAGGGCGTTAAATTACTCAAGGTCCTTTTTATCTTTCTTACACATATTCATCAGTAAAAATTCTTGCTGCTGTTTTATGTTTTGCAAGTGTAGGAAGGGTATTTGTTACAGAATTTAGTTATGCAACCCTTACACTGAGGTATTCAAAGACATACTATCCCCAAAGGAACTTGCCGCTATTGAGAAGCTGCAGTTGTAAGGAAGGCTGGCACCGCAGGCTCGGGGATCTGCGATCCAGGAGCACTATTTCCATATTTCCCACAATGTCAGAAGTCAAAAGCCACTTAGCTTTGGGACAGTGACTGCAGTCAAGGTCTTAGAAATCTCACGGTTACAGGAAGACCTGCTGATTAGCATTCCCAGTTTTAATTAAATCTGGTGGAGATACTGCCCTTGGGGACTGAAACATAGTGAAGATATTGTTCTGAAACTAGGACAGAGCCTCAGCAGAAATGGGAGCTGGCTGTAATGCAGACAACAGAGTCAGGACAGCCTCAGCGATCTGAGAGAGGTTCAGATCCGGCTCTACAACCAAATCTCAGTTAACCATGGCTGCGGCAAGAGGGGAGGATGGAGGTTGGCCTCATTTTTTGAAACACAGTTACTAGCCGATACGGCAATTAGTTGGCCTCTTTAGCTGGAGCAATTGATTGTTCAAACCTGTGCAAACCTTCGCCTATCGGGTACAGCGCGAATTCTAACTTGCCCCCACACACAGCTCGCTGCTGGCTTCTTACCATCTCAACTACCACTGCACAAAGGGGATTTACTTATTCCTCCCATTAACCCCGAATGAATGATATCTTAAGTAAGGTCTGTTAATGAGACAGAGATCAAACTAATGCTTGATAGCAGCACTCAAAATTTTTAAGCATAGTATTAAAAATGACATGTCATAGTTCACTCGCAGTAGTAGTGTTAGTACACGTTCACGATGTACTTCTAACACACCACTGACTAACTGGTGAATATTATCACTTATTACAAAATAATAAACATATTTAAAGGGAATCATTTGGCAAATATGATCAATTTTTAATTTTAATGAATCTTTAATTTAATATATCTTAAGAGAAACAAATCTTATCTCAGCCTGAAATGCACCGAAGATATGTAGGACTGTATCCCAGTGAGGAAAAACACCGTTCTGGAAGTGTCAGTGAGTATACAAACCCTTAATGTAAGACTTCATTAATGATAAGGTTTATTTCTTACCTTTGGAACTTACAGCCAAAGGACGTCCATAAGGACGGAGAGGAAAAAAAAGCAATTTTCTTTTAAAGTTCTTCATATACATTTAACAAGGGGAAGATGAATTGCCACAATTTACTTTGATCTCATATACCTCTTTCCAGGGTGCCCCAGGACACTGTTTTATAGCTTGCTTCTCAGATGTTCCTATCTTTTTCCTCTATGGATCAGTGGTAATGGCAAGCTGTAGAAATATTCCAATGCAAAAGGTTTCTATATTAGTACAGGGAGGAATGTATTTGTAGAGATTACTCTCAACATTTAAGCAAAACATTTGTAAATGCTATTAGTAAAAAAAATAAAAATAAAAATATCCAAAACTTGAGGCTTTTTTTAATTATTTTGATGGCATGGATGTATGCCAATTAGACCTTTATTATTCTGCACCGACCAGTCAGCCCAACTGTGGCTTTCAACATGAGCTGTCTTCTCAGTAGAAAAATACTGGAGCAGCCTGATACATTATGAGGCTGTAGGAAAGAGTTCCCCTAAACAAATCATAACCACTTGTTTTCTTAAAAAAAAAAATGCATGTCAGTGTTTGCCAGGTGAGGAGGGAAAAACGGCTTCATTGTGAAGTCTCTCAGTTAGCAAGAGCAGTCAAGGTAAAAGATAAAAGAAAAAACCCACACATTTGAAATCTGCATTCTTTAACACAATAAAAATACAGAGCACATCCATCAGCAGCATTCTTTCTCAGCTGGGGATGTGACAACTTTTTCTTCAACATTTATGCTCATCTTTGACTCATTACTTTAATGCTACCAGAAAACTAAATTACGTCCAACGTTTTCACTGCCGAAACTTAACAGGGCCTCCGCCTGCGCAGGTTCTCTTACAGCACGAGCACTGAAGCATTACAAGGGCACAGGGCAAGCTGAGTTTCCAGGCAGCTCTCGTGAATTCAGACACTGATGATGTTGATGTAGATTCAATAAAATTTTAAATTAGCACCTATGCCCAGAAATAGTCAGGAGGGTTGTCCTGCCAGCTCTCCATATTCAGAGGCTTGACAAAGACAACAGAACAGACAGGGAGATGTTTTTTCACAGACTGAACTTTCCTTGACTGAACTCTCCCTGAAAACTGGTACCATGGCAGCCAGTATGTGCTATGGAGTATTAAGTGCATTGCACCTTGTGATCACCTCAGCCCATGAGTAGCTAATATTTCAGTGATGAGTGCTGAACAAGACATGTGACTAATGCATTTTAATGCACCTAGAAGTCTTGATAAAAATAACCATTTATCAAAGAAAGCTTTTTAGTAAAAAAGCCTTATGAGTTAGAATAGTCTTACAGCCTTTGCAAAGTGGCACCAAGTTTCACTCAAATTAAGAATCTAAAAGCCTTCAGAAACATTATTCAAAAACATTTTGATGTGCTGAAATTGTTAGCCACTTTCTAAGTGACATCAAAGGAGGAGGAAATTAAAATCTTAGCAATCCTCCGAAATATCCTCATTTGATTACCTGACCTGGTATCAAACTATTTGGAAGGGCTGTATTCAGACATGTCAGCCTGTCACCATCCCTGCTCCTGGACATCACATTTCACTAAGCACAGTGTGCAAGTAGTGAAGGCACTGGGAAAGCTTAATACCCAATCTTTAGCATCAACCAAAATATGTGGAAGTGAATTTATTTCCTTACTCTACTTGCAAATTAGGACATTAATACTCTGAACTAAGGCAAATCAAATGCTTTGTGAATAGTTTATTGACACGTTTCATGATTGCTTTGGACAAATTGCTGAGTGTTATGTGCAGTGTAATCCTGTGTCACTGCAGGAGAAGGGTAACACATTCTTCAAAAGATTATACTGTGAATTTCGCTCTGTCAACTAACTCATTCAAGCATTTTCACCTAGAATCGGTCAAAAACCATGACTGTTTTCTTTACCCCATAGTTATGTCACTAGGTACCCCATTAGCGAAAATATTCCAAGATACTTTGGCTGACAAGCAGCTACGGTGCTAGCTTTTCTTAATAGCAGGGGCCATTCAAGCAGCAAAAATGTTCCTTCTAAGCTGAAAACGTGTCCAGGGCTGGGAAACTGGTTCCTCAGCCTTTGTACACTGCTTCTGCAGCTTCCACTCACAGTATTATTCAGTGACAGCTGGGAATTTAAGGAATGGCCACCTCAAAACCAAGAACTAAAGACCACAAGGCTGTCTTATGTGAACTACAGAACAGTGATAAAATGATAATAGCTTTATCCTTTATAAAGGAGATATATATGCTGTTATATAATTTCCTATAAATCCTTTCTATCCTTCCTATATATCCTTTATAAAGGACAATAATGTCCTTTTTGATATTTTATATATATATATATATATGGTGAGTAAATCAAATTGTTGAATTTTCTCTAAAAGTTCTTGTGCTTACTCTAAAGGAATTAGTGCAAGAGGAAACTAGTTAATACTTTGAATCCTCTAAAGTTCTGGTGGGTTTTTTATTAAAGGTCCCTGAAAACAGAATCTATATAAGATTAGATATAAAAGCATAAATTTGAAATTTATGTTTGATTACAAAAGATCATTGAATGCTGAACAAGTTTGGAAGCTTCTAATTAGCTGTCGATCTTATAACATGTTACATTCAATAAATGCATAATGAGAACGTCCCCTCATCTTTACACATAAATTACACTGTGTGTTGACAAAGAGAAAGTCCCAGTGAGATATGCTTGAGATTGTAGAGTTGCACTCATTATATGCTTTGGACTTCACTCTGTCACAGACAGACTCTGAAAGACAAAGACGTCCCTAGCCCTCCAGTGTGCTCCACAGCTGAAGTCAGTTGATAAAGCATGTTGATCATCTGGTTGAACTGTTAACTGAGAGACTCACCACTGGTCCTCTTTGTTACTGCCACACAACACAGAGCACTCTCTATCCAAGGAGCAATGGAGATTTCTTTTGAAAACATATGCACATGGAGGAAGAAAGCATGAGAAAAAGCTCTTTCCAAACTTAAGTTCAACACACGCATTTTTGTAAACACACCAGCGTCTGCTTTAAGACACAAAGAGCCACTTCAACATTGCCAGACACTAGAGACACCTCTACCAGCTATCACACTTTGCATGATCTCTGCAGAAAGGTCCAGCTCAAAGCCTGCACACTGGTATTGATTAAATCTGTCAATGAGCTACAAATTGTAAAAATCTTCACAAAGCTCTTTCCAACACTTGTCTGAAGAAAACTAGATTTGATAATTCACCTCCAGCAGACAGCAATTTTCAGTAAACATCTTGTTTTCTTTCCATTCCAGGTCATATAATACAACTAAAGAAATCTGGGTGATTGAGTGAGTTGCAGAACAAAAGCGTTTGTTCAGAAGACTGAAACTCACATCCAAAACGAGGCACAGATTTTAAAAGGCACAGGAAGCATGAACATTTCTCTGTTGCAGAATACATCATGATCATACAGAGGAACAAAGCTTGTACAATTCTTATTTAAGAAAACTTATTTTTCACCACAATTGTGTATGGAAGAATTTGTAGCCCAACGCATTTATTTTTGTGCCAACTGCCAATGTACTTTCAGTCTCTCTGCAACTCCATCCAGCTGAAGGCTGGAGAGAGAAAGTAAGGTGGCACCTCTGGAGGGCAGTGTGCATGTATGGTTTCAGAAAGGATCGAACAATTCGGCTGGTCCAGAACATTTCCAAAAAATTTTTTCAAGTCCTGTGTCTGTTGGAGTATTTATCAAACATACCACCTTCACTTCTAGCCCTCTACATCAGTTGCCTAGTGGAAAATTTTCATAGAATCATAGAATATCCCAAGTTGGAAGGAACCCATAAGAATCATCAAGTCCAACTCCCAGCCCCACACAGGACCAGCCCCATCAGAGCAGATGGCTGAGAGCGTTGGCCAGACGCTGCTTGAACTCAGTCAAGTTCGGTGCGGTGACCACTGCCCTGGGGAGCCTGTTCCAGGGCCCCACCACCCTCTGAGGGAAGAAGCTTTTTCTGATCTCCACCCTAACGCTCCCCTGTGGCAGCTCCATGCCATTCCCTCGAGTTCTATCACTGGGCACCAGAGGGAGGAGATCAGTGCCTGCCTCTTCGCTCCTCCTCGCAAGGCCACCATAGGCCGCCATGAAGTCTCCCCTCAGCCTTCTCTTCTCTAGACTGAACAAGGGACTTCATCCTCTCCTCACACGCCTTCCCCTCTAGACCCTTCACCATCTCAGTTGCCCTCCTCTGGACACTCTCCAATAACTTTATGTCTGTCTTGTACTATGGCGCCCAAAACTGCACCCAGTACTCAAGGTAAGGCCGCACCAGTGCAGTGTAAAGTGGGACAATCACCTCCCTAGACCTGCTGGCAATGCCATACTTGATGCATTTTTGGGAAGATCAATGGAAGAAGATGGTTTCCTGTCTTAGGAAAAATTAGATTTGCCAAGTATTTTTACAACAATTTTTTTTAATTCCCATGAAAAATGCTTAATTTTTTTAATTCTGTTCCAGTAAAAAACTGACCAGATTTTCAAAGTCAGCCAAGCGCACCTATCCCTACTAGTTTCTGTGATTCCATCGCATTTAAGTGCTTCTGTCAGAGCAGAACTCTTTGGGAAGAAGTGTCAGCAAACAATGTCATGCAACATGAAAAATGGAGCCACTGCTACATATGCTAACTAACACAGCTGCCAGTGGCTGCCACACATGAAGCAACCTGCTGCAGGCTCACTGCTCTACTGTAAATACCGGGAGAGCGGCACAGGGTCGGAATAATGCCTTTCAAGATGGTCACAGCATCAGGGAATGGTTCGGGTTGGAAGAGATCCCAAAGGCCATCTAGTTCCTACCCCCCGTCGTGGGCAGGGCGCTAGCCCAGGTTGCCCAAAGCCCCATTCAACCTGGCCTTGAACACTGCCAGTGTTGGGACAATAACTACAATAAACACGTTGTGCTACAGAGCAAAGGAATAGCAATAAAAGTGATTAACTGCAGATTATGTTGTCTGCTGAATACAGCTTACTTAAGGCCTACAACACAGTATCTGCAATTCTTTAAGACTCGTTATTTTTGCATTGCAAGGAGAGAGAAAAAGTGGATCTGCGTATGAAAGGTGGCACCTCTGAAAGCAAATGATGGCATGGAGACTTAAATGTTTCAAAAACATTTGCATGTTTCTGATTTCAAATGCAGATCTTCAGACATGGTGGTTTGCATGTGAACAGAGACTGGCCTGCAGTATCACTGAGTTCACTGAGAATTACAGGGCAAGAACTCAGGGAAAAGTAATTTCAGCAACCATCCATTAGGATGAGCCTAGTCACTGCTCTCCACGTAGGTTTTTCCCCTGTATATCCAAGGCCTGTCAGTATATGATGCTATCAGAACTGAATATGGAAAAAAGAATCTGCCTAAGGGATGCAGTAGAACATGTTCATCTGGAACTTCACTTCTAAGCCAATTTAAAGACTTCTTCTAATCGCAACTAACATAAAATTCCTGAGAATTTTATGGATTCTGGAAAAATGAGGCTAGTATAATACCACAAGGCCCTGTTTTGATATTATCTTACTAATTCTCACTATTCTAAATTTTAAATAATGACAATTTCTCTTGGCTTCTTGGACACTAAAATCAAATTGCATATGCTAGATCATCATCTGACTAATTATGCTTCTGCAGTGGCTGTGAAATCTCTTTTACAACAATCAATGAACACTTTTTTCCTTTGTAAAATACCAGCAAAATGTATGTTATTTTTAGAGTCTGCTCAAGTTTTCAAACCAACAGTGATTGCAAGCACAGTAAGTGAGAGCATAATACTATATGTTAAACTTTCTATGCAACACATTAAATCCTGGTATCCCGTGGAGACATAATCACATTAATGCTCTAAGCACATTTAATACTTCTATTTATTCACGTGTTGGAGAAAAAGAAGTAACCTTAGCTTATTGACATAATTTCATATTCATATAGCAACTAGCGAACTATGTCACACAGCGACTCGTTATACTGTCCTTCACATTGCAATTCAGTAAAATATTGATACATATTCAAGTCTCAAGTAAGTAAAGAGTTTGCCAGTCACTTCATTTTGCTGACTTTCATTAGCAACAAACCAAAATAAAATATCCTAAGCCTTTCAGGTTTCTAGATGCACACTCCTGTCCAAGATAAACGATGACAAAATTTTGCTCACAGGCTCTGATTTCAGTAAGTCAGATTTGAAAGGGACATCAACTGCCAAGGGAAGGTTTTATCAAAGCTCATCAGCGTGTTGAGCAGAAGTGCCCAGGATTGTGTCTTTCCGTGGTCTAGGAGTAAGGGATAATGAAGCAGATGAACATCAGTAACATGTTTCGTTAAACAGGTACAGGACTGGGAAGACCCTCAAAAGGCTAAATCAATGAATGAAAGCCAGCACAGCCTACCACAGCTGTTGGGAACTGCATCAAGGAGTGTGGTCTAGGTGTGTCCTCTTTGGACCTCCATGAACTGTTCTATATTTAATGAGTTCTAATACATGAATGTGCAAGTACAGAAGTATTCTGGAGGCATCAGAACATTCCCTATTATTCTTACTTGTGCATATTGTCATCTACAGAGTTATTGGAGACATGATTTTGCTTTGTTTCATATATACAGACACATTTTGTTGACACTTCGAGCAGCGAAACAGAGAACATTTTATCTTGAAAGCCACCTCTGGAGGTCATCGGTCCAAGCCCTGCTCAAAGCATGTACTTAAGCTGAAACAAGCACATAACCTCTTCTTCCTTTGACACGCAGCATGAAATATTTATGAAAAATAAAATCTTATTTTGGCACCCTCTGATCACAGCTCCACTTACTGTTCCAGTTTCATTAAAGAAAACACAAAGGTACTGAAAGGCTTACCAAACTGGTTTCACACGCTGGGTTGCTGCATTGTTTTGCAGCCATTTGCTTTGGTCTAAGTTGGCAAACTGGCACAAAATGTCACACAGACAACAGACATCCCAACAACCTGGAATTTTACTCTGAAAATTCTGTTCGACTCGAAATCAGAGCTTTAAGTCCTTTGTAACAAACGGGGACAAGGTTATTTTGTATAAATCTACTTCTTAGCAGGTTATTTATATTCATATAATTAAAACCTGTCTGTCCTATTTATTCAAAGAGAATGCCAGTCTGATCTACTGATCATAGCTTTTGTATATCCACAGTTTTCAACTATTAGAATGCATCAATCCATGCATTAAAGAAAAAAAAGAAAAAAAAAGTGGTTTCGTATTTCATCTCCTAGAAGTCTAACAAATTTACAAGTCTAACAAAACAAAGTTACAAAATTTTGACTGCCAAATCTTTTTGTCAGATGAGATTTTTGGAAAAAGCAATTTATATCTATTAGGTCCCTACAGCTAGAACCAGATTCCATTGACTGTATACCTTAAGCAAACCTGAAGAAATTCTGACTTGCTTTCTTCTCTAATAAATTTGTCAGAAACAAATCATACACATGAAAAGGAAAAAAAAAAAGAAGAGCTCTGTTTTGTTTTTTTTTTCTTGTTTATTTGCTTGTTTCACATAAACTACAAAGTTGTGGAGAAGCCAGCAACCGGAAAATGACATTATTCCACAGCGTGTCTGCCCACATGCAGGGTACTACTAAAACTCCCTAATACCAATCCAAATTTATAGCTGAGGTTCCAAGACCTTGCTCCTTGACGCACTCTCTCCAGGCAAGTTTTCATTCCCGGAGGCACAAAACAAACCAAACAAGATTATTTGGAAAATATTTGAATACTATAATCTAGATGAAGAAACAGTGCTAGTCTAAGTACATTACCAAGGTGTAGGTTATAAAAAAAAATAAATAAACCAGTTGATTGAGTGCCAGCCATTGCTAACCAACATACACAGGTATACCTGTTCTTTTGGGGGCATCTCCTTAATGTGTTTCTTTGTAATAACTCAGTAAGAATCTCAGCTTTTCTTTTTTAAAGTTTCAGGCCCCTATATTGGCTGAAAATAACCTAAAATAACCTACAAAGATCATCTGTCTGCAGCACATTAGCTCATATCCCCCCAAAATAAAGAAAAAACCACCAAGAACATTCTTTAAAATGTTGAGATGATCACAGTTTTGGGAACCTGGCTCATTTTTACATGCTTGGGTTTGGCATTGTCAAGTAATTTGCCTGCAAACACTCAGGCATACCATGTCAAATCTAATAGAAGCAGGAAGGATATCCTCATGCTCAATAATTTTCTAGTTCAGTAAACATTTCTCACCTGCTGGGTTTGCTATCAAGGCATATCATACACTTGCTCTCTTTAGATACTACTAATTGTATTTTTGGACTTCCTCCCACTTTGTATTTCCGAAATCTGGCACGATGGATAAACACTCCACAGCTGTTTTACTCAAGTCTTAACTCCAGAGATGCTTTCAAGATGCTCTTACAGTACCAACAGGTTTCTCTTGGAAGATAAGCATCAACTGAATATTGGTTAAGATTTCTTCTGCCTAACCAAACTTAGCATCCTGAGATCTTTACCGAGAGGAATGCATTCCTAGTTAACAATGTGGTGCCATCCACAGCTTAAAAAGATTCTTTTGCCATGTCAAGCTCAGCCTATTTCTAGTGTATTATTTGTGTTATGTCTGTTCTTAGAAGCCACACACTGAGAAGTCAAGGAGCTTGAGGTATTTATTCAAATGAAATATAATTAATATAGGAGTACCACCTCAAGAAAAATTACTTGCTTTGCAAACATAGAGTTAAAAAATACAAAAGCTATGTAGTACTGACAACAGTACCAACTTGATGTATGAGTACTAACATGTTTAAAATTCCAAAAGGCATATTAAAACTTTTTACTGAGCTATAACACAAGTATGTTATTTCATAGTATTACATTCCAAAAGTCTTAATTTTTAATCATCTCATTAAAGATACGTGGCCCAATACAATATTTGAGAACATTACTCTTAGATCTGGACTTCACTCTTTCCTATCTTTTCCATTTTACAGTGCTGTCTTCTTACTACCAGGAATTCAAACAGAGCAATCTAGAACATTTAAGAGTAATCTCAACACACTTCCTTCTTGTCTTCCTTCCGCTAGCCTCATTAAACTTTTGTAACAATCAATAAGCTACTTATTATTATAAGGTAATCTATTCCTTAATGCTCTCCCAGCTAAATTACTGCCTCAGGTTGTAAACAAAGAGCTATAGTCCATATATTCATTAGCACAGCTCAACAATGCTTCTTAGTGCCTGCTGGCACACACTGGCAGTACCAAGCCAGACTCTGCACAGCACTCCATAGATTTCACCCTGTGCTGGCAAAGGCCCGTCTCTATCTGTGAAGATCTACGGCTGTTTTCTGGCATTTATTAGTCATAGCGAATGCTGCATGTTTTGCGTAATGAGAGCATTTTTATACTTTGTGTAGAATACATACATTTCTCCAAGTTAAAAACCTTTCGGTAAACAACAGGGATATGTCCTGAATTTTATTAGGACAACACATATTTCGCAATTTCATCATGTTAGGTTTGGTTTGGGTAATTTTTTCCCAGTTATAAGTAAGAACTTATTTTGGGGAATTTACATAGTGATACTCAGTAATAACCAGAAAATCACCTGTCTGGAGAGCGCACACGCATACAGAGACATGAAGGCTCTTGTAAATAATAGCATTGTTCTCAAGAGCCTCAGAGTAGGATGATGGTCCTGAAGACGAATATGAAGATCACATCAGGTATGTATGTATGTATGCATGTTTTGGAGCCACACATGCTATTAAGTACCAATAACTATCAGCTACAGCATTAGGCAATGACTTAACTGATCTCTTCTTATGAAACAACGACAGCACTGGAGGTTAAGCAAGCTCTGAAGCAGGTATCTAGTAGTCTATTGTCAGTATCCTAATACTCATCGCACAGACTGATGTTTCTCTCGGAACAGGAGGCTTGAAAAGAGTTTCCTTTACTTTTTCCACACCACATAACAACCTGGTGTGTAGCCCTGTGTACAGGGAGATGTCATGTTAGTGCTGGCTTTTGAAAACTGCTTCACTACAGATAGGTGACCAAAGCATCCATGTCCTTTGGTAGGCCTCTCCCAGCAACATAAGTATCAATATTGGGAATTTTTGAAATCTGTAGCAAATGTATCATTGCCATTCTTGCTCCATTTCCCACACGTGCATTTCAACTCACATTGGAAAAAATTCACTTATGATATATTTATTACTTTTTCTTCTTCTCTCTGTCCTGGATTTCACTAAGCCAATGCCCTTGCTGTTGGCAGTGCAAGCCCAGTGCCATTACAAAATTATTACAAGCCACGGACTTGTTTGTTGAAAAGCTCTTACCACTTTTTTAAGACCACAAGCTGCAGGTGACAACTGTCAGGGTTGTCAGGATTTAATAATTTACAGTACACCAGATTCTGATGACCACATGATATTGATGTTAAATCCGATTTCAGCTACACTAACGTGCTTTATCTTTCTTCATGCTTTCTGGTCACAGAAAGTACTTTTTTTTTTTTTTAAGATTATACTGAGTTGATGCTGTCTTTATTTTACACTCCCAGGTAATTCTCTTTTAAAAAGAGAAATAACTGACATCTGGAATACATATGCATCACAAGTTTGCAAGGTTATCTTAGCAAGTAATAGATTGGAAGGACAATGTGTACTATTTTATAGAACTTTCATTGAATGTTTCCATATTTCATCCATGTATGACTTGGGATACTGTTTTCTAATACAAAGAACACCAAGTAGAAACAAAGGCCAAAACCCCACAATTCGTGTTATGGCAAGAGCTATCAAATCTGAAGGGAATTGTTTGAGGATGCTTCCCTGGAAGAAGCTATTTGAAAATGCAGCATTTGGGAAGGCATCAACCCAGCAATTGTCACTGCAGTAAGATTCTACATAAGGCCCCAGCCAGAAAACATCCCTTGTCAGTTATAACATCAGTTTATTCACAGTCTTGCTCTTCACTGGCATAATATAATAAATATGCAAATTTAGTAGTCGTTAATGACAACAGTTATTTCCCACTTTTGCTTTAAGATCCAACGGGAAAGAGTTACTGCTCTATATGTATCTGTTGTTTAGCAGGCACATAAGACCCACCAGAAGACTACAAATACTCTGATTTTCCTGAACTTCTTTATCTGGTTATAAATTCCTTTCTTATAAATGAGTACCAGATCAGTGTCATGGGATTCTTAACATAAGCACAGCAACAAAAATCAGTATCTACTTCTCTTCTACGGGACTCCCTGAGGAACTATATCTGATGAGTCAGACACTTTACTCCTTGTTTATAGTGTTTGTATGCATGGAGCTGTGGGAAATGATAAAAGCTGGTACCTGGGGGTAAAGGAAGAAGAAAATAGAAAGATGACTGATCAAAGCAAATTTCTGCCTGCCTGATTATAAAAGGAACAGAAACAAAAAAATAGTTCTAGGTCACTTGCAGCAACACTAATCAAGAGTGACTGGCAGAACGTTCATCATAAGGTAAAGCAGTCTGCCTGAGGGGCAGGCACCAGACTGCATCACCTTTCACACCTGCACTCCTAGGTCCAATCCTGTTCTCCCCATCTGCAGCAGTCAAAACTCGTCCTCAAATTTACAGATGCGGTCGGTCCTTTTCCACCTCAAAGCAAGGTGAAATCTGCGAAGATCAGAATGGAACGATTCTCTCCCTACCCTCACACTGGGGCAGAGCTCGCTTAGCTAATACAGGCTACTAACCCTGCTACGTGTCAAAGATGCTTTCCAGAAAAACGCAACACTTAGAGATCCAGTGAACAGTGACGCCATTATCCCATAGGAAGGGATGAAGCGGAGGCAGACCACATGCAGATGCCTAAGAAAACCACAAGGACAGCACAGTGCAGCATAAGATTCTCCCCTCCCATTCAAATCCTCATACAAGTGCCATGAGAAATGAGGTCTCAGTGGCACAAATGGAAAACAGACTACAGGGATGCTCCTGTAGTCCCCCAACAAAATCCTTTGCGCATTTTTACTGCTGTTGGTGTTATGATCAATAACAGAACTCCCAAGGAATGGGCAGAGAAAGGACGAACGGCAGAGTGTTACCATCTCTCTCCTGCGCTGCAGGGTTTCATTATCTCCGAGTGGTGGATCCGCACAACCGACTCAATTCAGCATACTCACCAGCAAGCATGTACTGAGCATCTTGCAGGAATGTTTCCCCAGTACACTCCACCACAAAAATGTTACAAGATGCAAAGTCTGGAAGTTCTATCACAGGCAGTAAGCAGTTTGGAAAGTCTTAAGACATGAAACACAATCCTCACAGGATAACCAGACCTACACAAATTTCTGTACAGCTAACAAGCTCTGAGGAAAAGCCTATCAAAAAGTTAAATTCTTGTAAGAAATTTTTTTAACTGAAAGGAAATTCCTTGAGGGAGACACCTAATTTTTGTTACTTCATCTTAAAAAGAATTCTAAGAGAGAACATGAAGCTTCTTGAGAATGAGAGTCTTTTTTTAAAACCAGGAAAACCCAAGTAAGACTTATATAAGCTTGCAAAGCATAGAAATAATGTTAAGAACACATCAAGAGTCTCCTTGACCCTACACCATTCTGAGAACAACCGGAACTGCTAGACAGTCTGCCTTGTAGCATTAAACATCAAGATTTTGTTGTTACCAGTGGGTCTGTGAAATGGATGAAAACATACTACAGTGTAACTGCTACACAGATGAATAAGCAAATCTGATTTGATATCTTAGTTGACTACAGTACAAAGCAAGACAGTCCATTTTTGTCATAAGGGAAGCGTATGACAAAAGGGAGGCTTCTTTCTTTTCATCCCCAGGATGCAATCTCCAAAAACACCACTCAGCTGACTACAACTTTGAATTAATATCTATAACAATAAATAGCCTTTTCAATAAAATGTTTTATAGCAACATAAATCCATTTCCCTATTTCTTATCTGTCCTAATACTAATTATGACATAGATGCAATATTTGCATTCCTTTTGGGGCTGTATACTTATGTTTATATGCAAATGTGAAATAAAAGATTAGAGGAGTCACAAAGCTTGCTTTTAATTTGAATCCAGCACGTCATAAAAAGCAAAGCTGCTGGAAAGGCAAAGGAATGTGAGGTGATGAAGATTCACATTCTACAATACATTCAAACAGTCTAGAAGGGGATTAAACGTACATCTGTGTATTTTATTTTCTTCCCTTTTTCCTTCCACCTCCCCAGAAGCCAGAGTTTGCATCACATATTCTTCCTTTACAATTTTTGCTTGCTGTTTCCAGTTTAATATTTAGTTTGCTGTTTACTATTGGAAAACAAGCAAACAGAGCTAATGGAAAGCCTGCTACCCCACACAGTTCATAGTTTAGAAAATGTAATACTTGGAAGTGTGTACACGTTAAAAAAACCCAAAACTGTAAAGACCTGAACTTCTTTTCTAAGAAATAATATGTCAATATCTCTGTTCTGCAGTTTTATTATCAAATAATCTATCTAAATAAGGTGCCCATTACCAACAGTTTCAAAATTAAAGCCATATTAGCTATTCCAGAACTGCTCGGAAAATATTCTTAGTGTAAGAAAAGACCAAAGTGAGAAAGCACTGCAGAGAATTTACATCAGAGCTCTACTGAAGAGACAGCAAAGAGCAGGGAGAATCAAATCTCCCCCACAACTAACCACAGCAGGAATGAAAAGTCTAAGTAGTAAGGTGTCCAAAGGCTAACAACAGACATACTTGTGGAATCCCACTCACACTGATTCCAAACACATGGAAGATAAACCCTGCAGGAGGAAGAAAGCCTAGAGACTTCTTCAATAATGATCACTTCAGTAACTGTAAAAGCTAAAGAACCTGGAAAACCCACCAAAATTTATTACAATTCCTGGTCTCCACAATCTATTTATGCCTTTTTTCCTGATAGTAACAGACAAGGGACAGCAGGTCTGCATCCACTTATGCCGTATCTTTTTACAATTCATGCAGGTGACTTTAGAATCAATTTGAAAAGTCACTCTGAAGGTATGAAATCACACAAACCTGGGGGCCGGGCAGAATCCTGAATAGCGCTGTTCACTCAACAACTTGGGAAACATCCATCGAGAAGCTACAATGCTGTCCTGAATGTTTTACAGCACTGCTCTCCTTCCTTCCCACTGCAGCCAAGAGGTCAAGTTGGGTCCTCTCATGAGGAAAAGACAGTAACACTTCATTTCATTTTCAAACACCAGAGAAACCTCCTCAAGCTCCCAGAAAAGCAGAAAAGGGGATTTTCTATGTATAGCAAGTGTGGAAATAAGAGGTGGAGCTGTGTCTTCTACAGAGAAGTCATCCCACTGTCTCTAATGTAGCAGTACAGAGGGAAAACTGGAGGGGAAAATTACCCTTTTCATGATCTTTATAAGAAGGGCACAACCTTTATCTTCACACAGGAGAATGAGGAAGAAAACAGACAGTCAGTCCTGGCTTATTGTGAAGGAGGAGAGGGGACATAGCACTTCAAAGGTAGCAGGGATGTACCCGGTAATTGCCCATGATAAATATGCACAGAAGCCAGTGATTTAATGCTTGAATCCCTGAACTTCCCCACGGCTAACCTTCAAGAAACATGCACTGATTGACCTTCCTTCTTGTATTTAACCTTCACATCCTCTACTGTCATCAAGCTCATCCATTACCTGAGAGCTTGGCAAGGATTCCTGGTTCTGCTAAAGCAAGCCGTACACATGCACATTCACCACAAACTAGCTCAGAGGCTGTTTTTGCAAGCTCTCACAGCCCTGTGAAAGTCAGGAATGCAAACACCTACACTTCACAAGAGGCATAGCTATAATGATCCAACCAATGTGTACAAATACATCCCATCGATACTCAATGAGAAAATATGGCCTGTGACTGCCTCTGCTCCTTGAATCATACTGGATGAATTATCCTCCCACACCTACAAGCAACAGATAACACCATACACATTGCATCTTTTTTTAATGCAGTATTTAGTTTTGTGTGAGGGTTATCTCGCTACCTGACTTCTGCATGCTCACCACACTTCATCCTTAACTAGAACAGCCATAGCGTCCTTGCCAGTTTGCAGTACACCATTTGCTAATTAGCACAGGAATGGGGGATTCTTGATTGTTTGTTTGGATGTGGCGGGTTTTTTAAATCACCACAATTAACAGACACCAGGAACCTGAACTACAGGTGATCCTGCTCCACAGCTATTACACTGCAGATCGCCAGAAAATAACAAGCTATGAAAGATGTTCTAGGCCATTTTACTGCAGACACTTGAGAGTTTTGTTCTCTGACTTGTTTTGAGAACTAATTAAGTAACTCCTCATAGTCTGAACAGAGATTATTTTTCATTCACTTCACATTCAGAGTATTCCTTGTTCAGAGACAGAAGCTGTCCAAAGCCCTTCATGATGAAAGAAGGTCAGGGTCAGACTTCTCCCAGTATTTCTCCTATAGAAATTTACAGACCAAGCATACATTTACCCGTATCTGAGGCTTATTTCACTTCCCCCAATAAAGAAAGAGGTATACAAAATTGACAGTGGGGGCAAAATTGCTTTCAGGGCTCTGTAAAAAATTATGTGCTTACACAGTTATATAATTTCCTGTTACCAGATAGCACTTTGCTTGCATACGACTGGGAAGCTAGAAACTTGGTTTATTTGTAGCCTTTTCCACTTATGACTTCCAACAAGTGACAGCGTCATCAGTCCACTGAGTCACAGACCCTGTGAATAACGCAGGCTTCGCATGATAGGTTGTCATTCCTTTAAGGAATTCTACTTTGTCAACATCTTCCATAATACATTACAATATGTGATGTAAACCTTGAATAAAAATACACTACCAGCCTTTAGAAATAATAATATGCTCTATTTTTGAGATCTTAATGAGAACAGGGTTTAGTGGTTAGACTGAAGGATGAGGATGGTACTCATGCATTCTTTTCCCTGCCCTGCCAATGACTTCCTCTTTATCCACAGCGTTAGTGGGCTTATTTTGTAATGCTGATCCATACCATATTAGTGCAATGGAAACACAAAGACTATAGTCTTACTGCAGTCTCATCTGTCATATCTGGCAAGTTAGTCATATTTGTTTCTTTCTCTTTTCTATCAAAAGTTGAGGATAACTTTATTTACTGGCTTGATGGGGTGCTACACAATTAAATGAAACCACATATGTTAGAGAGTCTGCATGCAGATAACAGATAATTAAAAATTGGCTAAAGAATTATGGAGGGCTGTTACCTAAACTTTCATTACAAATGATAACTGAACTGACTCCTCCCCATACCACAAATCAAGTACTTTCTGAGGTGTAGAAACTTTGGATATATGGTTGCGAAGTTCATTTTAGGTGGATTTGGCAGATGATTGCTGCTGAAGTGAAGTACCAAGGGAGAAACACGTACACTCAAAGACAAAAGAGCATCCAGGCTGTAACATGGGCTGGATAGGAAGGGAAAGGCCGAAGGTTTCTAACTTAATTTTGAAGAGCTGTGAGGTTCGGATGCTTCCCAAGCTTTTTGAGGGTTTCCATCAATAGCACAAACGCACACTTAGAAATGAGTAGTGGCCATAAGTTTCAAAAACTAATTATGAAGTTAATTCAAGTATTTTGCTGTGGACTTTTGTAAAAAGTGAACTGTTTGCAAATGAGCTAATAACATTGTTGATGACAGCAGAGGACTCACCACAGCTTAGGTACGAAGGTAACTTTGTTGATCTTCCTGAGGTGGTGCAAAGGGCGGGTTTCTCCAGAACCTTCTGCCTCCCAAATTCTCATATTGGAAGCCACAGGATTTCTGTTTTATAAGTAACTATAATACTTCCCTCAGTGACAAGTGTTGCAAATGGAGTAAATACTAGCCAAAAAAATGATTTACATTTTGACACCTCCTCCTCTATTCATTCACGAGTTCCTCCCTGGTTCAGTCTGCAGAGGGAGAAAAAAGGCGGGCTGCCGTGAGGGGCCGCCGTGAGGGGCCGCCGTGAGGGGGCGCCGTGAGCGGACGCCGTGAGGGGGCGCCGTGAGGGGCCGCCTTGAAGGGCGAAGCAGTGCGGAGCCTCACGGCGCTGCCCCCAGCAGACAGGCACTGGGCACCTGCTGCTTGGCCCCAGGCCGTGTGCTGGGGCAGGACGTGTTCTGTGCACCGCTTCCTGAAACACCTTTTCCTGCGCACAGCGCTAAATCCCATGGTTGGGCAACACAAGAGTCAGGGATAAAAGCTCTTTAAAAAAACAACATCAATGACCTCCAGGGCAGAGGAGGAGGAGGAGGCCAGAAAGGAAGGAGGGCAGCGCCAGCCCAGGCACAGCGGAGGCACCCAGAGCAGCACCGAGCCCTCACGCTACCCACAGAGAGTTCTAGAAACGGGGTGGCTGGCAATCCTCCGGGACAGGCGCTCCTGCCGACACCAGCTGTGGGAAACCCGCTTGTGAGGGGAACCCGGGCACCGCTGGGATGGCACCAGGCCTGTCCGGAGGGAAAGGCGGGCAGCCCCCTACGACATCCATGAGGAGGGAGCCTTGGAATCTGCTTTAAGCCATCTTCCCTGGAGGTACTTACACAACAGACGCCATCGTCCCCAACCTCTCCCAAGGCCGGCTGCTCGCCCCAGCTCGGTTTGTCGCCTGGCACCTCCGGCTCTGCCGCCATTTGCAGTTAAAGCGGCTGCGTCGGGCTGGCAGCAAGCGGGGGGCCAGCTGGGCACAGGAACTGCTGCAGGGTGGGGCAGGTCATCGAGGAAAACAAGGAAAAACACTCAAATTTGAATTCGGAGAAGGTTGCTAGAGAGGGGGCACCCCGCAGGAAGAAGGTATGGGAAGATTTCAGATTGATGAATACGGGAGAGTTTCTGCAGGAACCCTGGTCGGCAGCCAGCGGTGGAGGCTGCGAGCTGAGGTGGCCTTTCAGAGCAGAAAGTCCCTCCCCTGCGCAGAACGCGGCAGATGCATTATACAGAGAGGAAGGCCTGTCGACAAAGCCTGAAGCTTTGATGTTGGTTGGAACAGAGCAGGTGAGGGGCCATCGAGGTGCCCGCAGGCACTGGGGTGTCGCTGTCGTCAGACGCTGCTTGCGCCGGGCGGGCACGGCCCCCCGTGCTGCCAGGCCGGTGCCGCTGCGCTGCTTTCGGATTCCAGCCTGGCCTAATGCTGCGCTCCCTGCGGCTGGGTTGGGCGGCAGATATCCAAGAGGAGATGAAATTTAGGAGGGTGACAGAAAAGGTGTCTGGGAAACTGGCATTTCTGCTTGCCCCTGATCATAATGGCCTTTCCTCCTGCGCTGCGGAGATAACAGGCCGGGCTGCAGCTCAGCAAGAAGACCGCTTGCTGTGTCTGTGATGTGACATAGGTAACTGCTTCTTGACTACGGTCAAACGACTCTCTTAGGTACCGATATCCTTGATGCTGTCAAAGATCATGACAGGAAAAATGCTGCGATCAATAACGCTTTCAATTTCTTAACTTTATATAATGCTGTCCTGCTGCAAATTGGAAGGGGGGGAACCCCCAAACACTATGGTTTTTTTCCTCATTTGACCAGGCAATGTACAAAGTTCATCCTTTAATGCTGACTGCTGGACACTGCAGGTACCCAGGATGGTAAGATAATTTACAGATTCAACTTTTGTTCATGAACATTCAATTTGCTTTTCACAAGTAAAGCCAATAATTGATTGGAATGAAACCCAAGGGCATCTAATATAAAACGATATGATGTGTCTCAGTTGTCTGACATTCCAGATTGATGTGCAGAAAGCCAAGATGTACATGAAATTAAAAACCAAGCAAATATGTACATTTTATTCATGTTTTGCCAGTACCTCATCCCACCATCCAGTTACAACTGGGAAAGTATGATCCTATGTGTTGGCCCTCAATACTGTATTACAAGTCCAGTGCACAGATTTAACACCTACAATAAATATGTCAGTGTCAGACTCATCAGTGTCTGTTTACCTGTGGATGTGAAGATGATTTAAGAAAATGCAAAATTTGTACGCAAGGTGTGGTGACTGACTCAGGCTATCTACAATGCTGCAAGGTTTTTTTGCTTGTTGAATCACACCTGTTTGTCTAAATTATGCGGCATTTCAAAACCTTTATGTTATTTGGAAATTCTCAGAAGAGATTCTAATTCTCAGAATTTGCCCCTTGCAAAGTTGCACTGTCTGCACGAACCTTGACTGCTTATTAACAGCAGTATTCATAGACTGGGTTTTTTGTTGTTGTTTCCTAGACAACCACTCCAGGTTCCCCCCAGAGCTCTTGCTTTTGTGTTCCCTGATTAAGATGTACATGCTGCCTTTGGCTGATCTTATTTGTGGGAATAGTATTAATTTTCATAGGTGCGATATTGATTAACTTTTTATTTTCTCAAACAATATTAATTCTAGTATTTTGTAAAGGATGATAGGATTACATGAATTTTAACTTTGCTAAATGATAGTTTAGGCTTCCTAATGTGGAAGTTATTCTAGGCAATTTCTGGTTTACACAACAGACTGATTGAATTCTACAGTTCAGTTTTTCTCAATTTTTTATGCAGACCAGACATCATTATAATGTGCTTCTCTTGTCCTGAGCACTCCTAGAGCTCTCTTTTGAATCACTCGACTACGGCTACAATAGTCAAGTACAATAACACAAACTATTCTGAGTTTGTAACTCAAGTTGTAACTCAAATATAGATGGCAGGGATGTGGCTATTACTACTGCTACTTCCAGTCCCTTGCAGAAGTTTTCCTGACAGTACCAAGGGCATAACATCTACCATCTTGTCTTGCATGGCCTTAGTCTTGCCCTCATCTCTGGGTAGATGATTAAATTTCATCTGTGGCCCAGTTTCACTCTGCTCAGTATAAAATCGAATTGTGGGTGAGGGAAGGAGGGGCAGAGCTGCACTAACTTGTGGGCCTAGGTGAACCTGGCTCATTAGCCGGAATGAACTGGGCTCTCACTGCCCGGAAACAGATCCCTTACTTCACTACCCAGATAATCCCATGCTGAAATTACTCAAAAATTTGGAAGAGGAGCCATGCTTGGAAAAACCACAAAAGTGTTATCTTAAAGTTTCAGTCAAGTTGAAGTGCCTCCACAGGAAAAAACTTAAGAATGTGTTTAATGGGCTACAAAATCAGGACCCCAGGGGGAGCACCAGTCTGGCCAGGAAGTGAGATATCTCTGCATCTTTGCCTGCCAAAACCACATTCCTTTGTCTCTCCGAGCACTTACTTTATTAAAATATTAATATACATATTCTATTGCTTTACTAAAAATTAATCATAGTTTTAGTCTTTATTGGCATGAAGCTAGAGTTCTTAATATGATCACAAAATCTTACATACTGGGCAACATATATCTGATTTGTATTTCATAACACATTAAAAACTAAACTTTAAGCCATATTTTTTCTAGTATATATCTATTTCGTTTTTACAACATGGACTTGTATTTTTGTGAGCTGTTTGAATCTTACAGAATTAACACAGCTGTTGAATGCATCTATTTTACATGCTGAAAACTTGTCTCAATATTAAGTAGGCCATTCTGCTTAATATGAAAAGGAAAAAATACCCTTTTATGGAGACAAAAATGCAAGGTTCTCAAGTAGAAAGCATTATCTGTACTTTTCACCAACACTGTAAGAAATAAATAATGGAGCTCATTTTTATAAATCTCTGTCAACAGCTAGTACTGTGTTAACTGTATTTATAAGGTGACCTGGGGAATACAAAAAATGGAGAAAAGTTGAGTGGAACTTCCTGATTTTATTTTTATATAGTTGTTCTTGGGGAAAGGCATCCATTTCTCATGCTGACGGAAAGTCCATCTTGCTTCATGCAGTTTGTGAATGCTTTCGGGTATAACTCATTGTCCCAAAAATATCTGAATCCACCACCTGAGTAAGTTTTTTGGAGGGGTTTATTGTATCTAAATTAGAAAGATTACTTCTTTAAGAATAGTGGGAGACAGTGAAGTCCCACAGTTTTACTGCTTGAATGTAACTCTGGCACATAAACCCTTTGGTAAATATTGGACTAAATACACAACAGGTTTTCTGTTAATATGCTGCTTTAATATTTGTTATAATACTCTTTACTGATGCCTTGTTTTCTCACGTGGCTCTTTTTGGGGGAGCATTATACACAATCAGTCAGCTATATATGTCTCAGAATTGCTTCTGATGCTTTCCTTTCTCACTAAAAAGCCTCTGTAGTACATTACGCCGCTTTACAAATGGGAATCTAATACTATGTTCTTTATGTACATATGCAAATTGCTTTCATTTATTTATGCCAGTGGCCTCTACACTTGACTGCCGAACAAGCAACTTTCCTCCCTGAATTACTTTTTTCATGCCATTCATGTCGACTGCCACGCAGTACAGGGTGTCCGTAAGGACTCAAAGTGAGGTGTGCTTAACCTCGAACATGAGTTGGTTCTTAAAACTCCCTGGAAATACCTTGGAAATCCTTTCTGCCAGCTTCCCACTGGAAGAGAAATACGTTCACACCGGTTTCACCAGTGAAGTCTCAGTGCCTCTTTTTTCCAGGGACAGCTTTGTTACAAAAAAGATGTTTGCTTTTATTTCCATCCTTCTACTGATCAACTGTTATGAGATCTCTGCTCTGCAAACAAGGGAACATCCCATGAGCAACAACTGGGGCTCTCCACAGGCACCCCACTTGCCATTTCCAATTAAATGTTCCTGGAATGTTCCAGCTTACTCTCAATTGTACTGCAATTTTTGTTAGATCAAAACTAGGCACTTGTCTCCATCCATGAAAATTTGCTGTTTCCTTGAGAATAAGAGAAGGAAAACTGGCATATAGGTTCACAATGAACATGCTCTTGAAGAGGTGGGGTTTGAATGGCCTTAGTTTATTAACTTTGGGCTACATGTCAGCTGTTCCATGGCTTACCCACCAATGTCCGTTCCCTCTTCCCTCCAAAACAAGGCCTCCTCAGCTGCCTATCACAGTTGTAGTCCATGACAGTACCTCTCCCACTCACTGTCCCTGTGTGAGCACATTTTTGCTTTCTCACACTAAACGCAAAAAGATCACACCATGCAAAGATTTGTTTGATACCAGCCTTTCTTTCAAAGCATGCAATAATAACAGCCTTTTGTGTTTCCTTCCAGAACGGGTATCCTTGAGATGACTTGCCAGCTGCTAGACCGCAAGTACACACTGCTGCTCAGCCAGCGAGCAGGCCAGACAAATGGCTTTCCAAGCTGCATAGCGCAAGTCTGAAATAGAGGAAAGTACCAGTAAGGTAAGCACAAACCAGACACCAGAGAAAGGCATCAGACAGTATCAGTTTCAAAATGATCCATCAGCACCTATGTTTGCCAGACATAGAGAAGCAAGTCTAAAACACAGGTTTCCACGAAAAGAATATTGACTCTGGGAACCCTTTTGACACCAGAATATAGGTAATCCATTGCATGGCTTTTGTTTTGGGGTTTTTTTTCCCCCTCTAATTGAAAGTCCTTGTAAAGCTCTAACCTACAGGCAAGAGAGCAATAGTCACAGCAGCCAGCGTCACCCTGGGCTATGCCTTGCACAAAGCTGCTCTAGCCTGTTTTGCCTGTGAGGTAGCCTGTGAGGAGGAGCTGTAGCTCAGCCATGGATAGTGTTTCCTCTACAGTTATCATCAGAATGTGACACATCTGGAAAAACCAAGTACTAGGAATCCTTCTCAATGTCTCTCAAGATACAGTTACAGTTAATCTGTGGTGGCATTGATCCTGCAATACCGTGGACTCCATTACAGCCTCAGCTAACTCACTGTTAATGGGAAAATAATTGCTGTTTATCCCTTGTTTATAGCTAATAGAACATAATAACTTGAACTGTTCAAAGGATTACCATTTGTTGTAATGTCAAAACACCATTTAGTTTACTAAAACCTGACAAAAGATGTACAGCCACAAAGCAGCAGGTTTTTTCTCTCTTCTCTAGTGCATTGGCAAAACTAAAACTGCATCCTCCAGTGCAATGCAGAAAACTCCATAAATGCTTGACACCATTATTATTATTATCATCATCAATGTAAGTGAAAAGGTGCAGCTCTGAATGAGGAACAGAAGCCAACATTTCTCATTAGATAATGTTATTACCAGCTAAGATCTTAATGGTCATATCAACCCATGTTGGAAGATACGCTTTTCTACAGTGTGAAATCCTTTGATCAAGGAAAATCTTTGTATTTAAGCAAATGCCTTCTTATATAGCTGATGCTTTGTGAGTAATATGCAGTGACAGAGGCAAAGGCGAGAGACAGACACTCATTCCAACAATCACTAGAAGTTGACGAGCCCTACATTTTTAAAGCAAATTGTACTGTAATCTGATATACACAGGAGAGAAACTTGCTTTTCTAAACTCACAAGCAGGTATGTAAAATTCCTTTAAAAAGAAAGACTTGCCTCCTACCATCCATTTCCATCACAGGTATTTATAGGAAACTTTAAAACAGTTCTATTGCCCCCAAATATTTTAGCAAAGGCAGGTAAGGCACATGAGAGATATTATACATACAAACACATAGCCTCAAGGAAATTCTAACTCACTTCAGGAGGAAGAGAAGAATTAAGGAGTCTATAGAATTCATGCCTTCCATTTCTACATGAGGGAACTGGTGGCAGATTTGATTCCAAGGGAAAATGTTCTAGTTATCCTTTGCACTGGAAGCAAAAGAGCTGTGACAGGATGTCGCTGAGCTGTACTGTTTTAGCGATCAGATTCAGATCCCTTGCCTGGTATTGGACTGGGCCACGTAGGGACACCTGATAATATCACTGACTACCCTTGTAACCTGGCACAATTCCCACCCTCGCTTCTCAAGTATAAAAAGGATCAATGACATTTATTTTCTTTCATTGAGAACATGTATTTATAAATTCTCTATTCTTACATGTATGATTTGGCATTACTGGTGAGGATGGATCTTTTGTGTGATGTGTGTGTATGTATACGCACACATATGTACACACACATGCAGTCACACAAATTGTTTCAGTTTTTCGGTTTCAGTGTTGTTTCCAACATTCAGTTCTTCCGTATGGATATAGAAGGTATGTCTGTATGTGAGGGAACCTTCTTGTCAGTCGCATATTACACTGACAGTGGGTCAGTACTGGATTTGGATGTGGTTTGGTGTGTGTGTGTTACCTGATTTGTACTTTTCCTGTCTTTTCTAGTTTGTAGTTTGCTTAAAATAAACAACATTAACGTTCACTGAGGAATGTTTTTATGTATCTGCACTAAGGAGACATCTAAAAGTAAAAGGAAAGCCTCACAGATTTCACAGCATCCCTGACCTTTTCCTCACATCTGCTCTCCTCTTCCTAAGCGTGCATGTACACAGAGTCAAAACATTTACAAAGCAGGAAAACAAATGGAGTCATACCAGTCCTTCATACCGGGTCACCTCCCCGCTCTGACAAGGTACAATTTAACCTCAGACTGAACCTGATTTTCATGTACCATAGGGAACAGTTATGTAACAATGAGCAGTTGAAACACTGATAAAGATTTTACAAAGCAAAGCAAAGGTAAATTATTAACTTATTTTAAAAAATTACTTTTCACACTAGCTAATCCTGAACTAAATACTATACAACCTTAGCATTACCATTTATGCATTAGCTCTCATCTTGAGCAGATAACATTTGATACTTTATTGATGATTCTTATACTCTAAATAATTTAAAAAGAATGAGTCTCGAGGAAGAGCTTCAACCTTAAGAATATATCTCTGTAGTATGGCTTTATACTGCTTTAGAACTGGATCCATATGTGGTCAGCCCTTGCACAGCCGGAGGATTCTCATGTTTGACTCTTCTCTGTGGGATACTGTTGCTATTTCTTTTTCTGAATGTCACACTTAAGGATTTTTCAAACTGTCCCCGATGACAGCTATAGTCAAAAGTCCTGCATAATTTTTTACCTTTCTGAGTGAAAGACTTCTGTATGACAATTGTAGCATGCTATATATTGAAGAAAACTTAAAAAACTGAAAATGTTGGACATGCTCCCTCCTCCTCTTTCACCCGTCTCTTCCCTTACTCAAATGCTTGAAATTCACTGATATTCCAGCTCAGATCTAAATGGAACATTACATTCCTGTTCAGCAATATGTGCAATAAGATGATAATTCATAATGCAAAATCTAATCCCAGTTAGATGTGGTGCTAGTAGAAAACTGCTTTTATCCCCTTCATCGTACAGACACGCTATATGTCTTTGCAGTGTTACATGTGATGCAATTTTGCAATTATAGATGAAAAATTCAATAGAGAAAGGTAATCAGAAAGGAGAAAGAATGTTACAGTCTATGAGGTAATGAAGACTGACCTTGGTTATTCAAAAGGGTTTTTTAGAACTCCTCCCTGGAGGAGAAATCCAGTGGCAGGAAGGATCCGATGTGAAATTCAGAGCCAATAAAGAGCACTGAGAAGCTGAATAATTATTCGCTGTTGGACATTACGCAGCTTGCAGATTTTTTTCCCTACAATTGGACTCTCCTACTCATCTGATTCTATTTCAGTAAATCAAGAGATGACTCACAGAAAATCAGAATCCAGGCACAACAGATATACCATATAACAAGTTATTTGTTTTATACCAGGAATGTTGGCAAACTTAGGTGTATAGAAGCTGACTGCTCTCCTTAGTACTCAGTCAAGCTTTTGACTGCTGGATAATCTCTTTTTACCTTAATCAAGTGCACTGTGACATTAGATTTTAAAATAGGCTGTTTTTCTTATAGTAATAATGCTGTACAGTTGACTCAAGAACAATTGTTCAGGCTAAAATTGTAATTAAAGATACTTGCCTATTGCCCAATTTACTTGTGCTTCTAAAGAACTGTTTATTACTTGCTTAAGGAATGCTTCCAGACAGATTAAATTAAAAACACCGTTTCTGTCTATGCCAGGCACGTTCAAAAAAAGTAACAATTTCATTTCAGTTCTGAATCCAGTATATGAAGCTCAGTATCAAGTTTATGCCTAAGCTGGAAGAAGCATTAAATGACAAAAGAAAAGGAAAGTTGAGAGAGCTCAGCTGACACCTGGCTGACATCTCCTAACCTCCATAAAGTGACCACAAAGCTGAAACTGGTTTGGATTTCTTTGCTGTTGTTTGTCTGGTCCTGCTCATATGTAACAGTGGCGTTTGTGAGCAGTAACCAAAAATGTATATTCAACAAGAATCCGGAGACACAATGCAATGTGCTGTATGGTAAAAGATTACTCTTGCTTCTGCGATCCGGCATGAAATGTGTTACTAAGGTATGATATTAGCATTTATATGAGCTTCATAGCATACAGTAAGTGCAAATTCCTCCACATTGCACTGGCCTTGAACCAGGCTGATGAGTTTATATGAATGCTAAAGCTAGCCTCTCCCATTGTATGTCATGACGTACGAAAGAGACCTTTGTGAAAGATAGCAGATGGGATAATCTTTTGCTTTAAGCTGAATGTTTCATGTTCTCTCTCTCAATCCTCTCGTATTTTATGTTCAATAAATTTTCAAAGTGCAATCCTGAACCTTGTATAGCCCAAGAACTTCAGATTAAAGGGCTGGACTGCTTGAATGTTGTAAGTAATTGCTAGAAATGGCTCAAAAGTTCAAACACAACCTCTCTGGACCTTCTAATGCATGAATTCATTCTGGTTTGTGCTATACTTTTCTATTCTATCCTGCTAAGCAAGTTCTTCTGTTGGCCTGAACCCATTTCTGAATTGTGTTCTATTCTTGTCCTGTTCCCTCAAAAGAAATTATCTATGCTGTAGCATTTTCTTTGGGAAGGGATTTGTTTTATCTTAGAAAGAGGTGTTAGTGATCACTTAGATCAGAAACCATAGAGATTTGTGATTCCACAGTCTTGGGCCAGACTCCAAGAATTACAAGTCTCTTTCCCCCTCAGAATTACAGGAAGGAGTGCTTAGGATCATAACCTTTGCTTTCAAGCTTGTGCCCCAAGCTCTGGTCTGATACCTAACTTTTAGAATTCCTTTGAACATTGCAGGTAACTCTTTCTCACCCCCCCCTCATCTTATTGTTTATAAGATCAGGAATAAATCCCTTAGATGTCATCAAAACACCCTATGGTATTTTTTGTCCGGCCTATGATGGACACAAATATAGCCAACTTCATACATTATCAAATAGTTTTATGTGGGTAGAGACTCCTTTCTTTTGAAATTATTGTAAAAAGAACTTGGTCCTAAATACAGGCAGAAGGTTTCACAAAGAGTCCTTCTCTGTGAGCACCTCAGAGTAGGAGTCAGAGAGCTGCCTCCACTAGTGACCAAACTGTTAGATACACTGACAGCACTGCCTTCGCTTGGTGTCGCCCATTGTAGCCAGACTGAAAGCTGGTCAAGGGCACACTGACGAATTTTACAAGTCTGATCAATGTCTGAGTCAAAGAAAGGGAGTTCTACAGCACAAAGAAGTCAGTTGACACAGTACGTTACAGTCAATATATAAACTAATAAATAAAGTGCCTAAGTGTGGAGCAGAATTTCATGGTTTAGCACAAACAGGCCATGAGCAGAGGGTGAGTTTCTAATTAAGAGAGAATTGCTATGGTAACCAAAGGTGGTCACACATAATTGGGTGTGAAACCACATGAGGCTTCATGACAGAGGTGTCTGCATATATTATCCAGCACATTTTCTGTTTCTTAAACAGAATTACATTGTCAGGTCAGACAATATCTTCCATATTTTATGTGCCTCCTTTCTGAGCAACCAAAAATGCCTCTCTGTGGGCTTCAGTGACAATTTCAGCTCTTCAGCACCCTTCCTACAGCCAAGGCGACAGAAGTCTAGCTGTGACTCCCACATGAGCTCACAAGCAACAACGGAGAATGACGTTTACAGTGTATTTATATGAAACTCAGGAAGGGACCTCTGTTCTTTACATGGTATCAGAACAGTCTGTGTGCAAAGGCAAACTTGAAGTGAGGATTCTCAGCCCTAACTTACTTTCTCAATCATGGGTCAAGAACAGAGAGGTGTTTGACTGCGTGTTTCCTAACCCACTGAGCGGGACAGAGAAGCAAGATAATTCCTGGTGTTGGTGAAGCAGAGAGATCAGGAATGAAGGGAACACCACTCCTCGAAATGGGGCTGTGCATGCTCTCTAGCTCCTTGCTGTCATGGACTTGATACTATAGTGTCTTAGTTAAAACAGTTATTGTTCGATGTTGATATTTTGAGACCACAATTAGCGAGACCAAGAAAAGTGATCATCTTGGAGACAGAATTATTCTGTGCAGCCCAGTCTGGTAGGAGCAGAGGGGATGCTCAAAGCTCACACCTCCTCAGCACAGTGACACCTGCAGCAGCAACCAGTTGCAGTTAAACGAATTTACTTGCATCTATGAAAGTTATTTACCAACTTCAGCACCTCCTACTAGAGAGTTTCGAGTATTATTTTAACTAATTAGATTACGCATTATCTATGAAGTGGATCATATATTATCTGTGTAATAAATCCTAATGAAGATTAAAGGAAAATCTCATTACTTCAAATTGTTGTTCTAGTACAAGATTTCTAACATTTCTTTTAAAACGCTTTCTTGAACACATGGATATGAATGAAAGGTCAGATCTTTGACTTACAAATCCCCATTTCGCTGTACCAGTTGCAGAGAGCTACTTTTGTGCACCCAATATTACTCTAGTCTGGAGGAATATTGAGACGTTTTCAGGACAGGATGGATTCAGAAATGGGGAGGATAAATAGATCAGCTCCTGTGGACTTCCACTACTGCTGCAACTGCAAGCAGCTTTGAGACGCGATTCTGTTACAGACTTGTTCAGGACCTTAAATTGCCCTTTTTCAGTTCGCCTTATACTGGGGTGCTTCTCAAGGTGCAGTGTATCTGACAGTTTCTCTGTATCCAAGAGGTCAATTAACAAGTTCTAACTTAACACATTTTTGCATTCCTGTTGTCGGCAAAACAAGAACATCTCTGTTCTGCATCTTTAAATGCGGTAGTGGGCTATGATTAGTCTCTGCACAGCTGAAAAGGCTGCTCACCCACTCTGACAGCACAGTCTGTATACACCGTAGGGCACGATGGCGGTCAGGAAAAGCCTGCCTGGCTGGCAGACAGTCAGAGGTAAGGCAAAACTCCCAGTCAGCGCTGTGCCGCCAGTCTAGCTGTGTTCTGCTGTTTCTGCACGGCCAGATTGCCCACTAATTACAGCTCAGCAGGAGTTCGGCACAAAGCGATGTGGTCAAAGGCATTTTCAGTCGCTACAGGGAGAGTATCATATCTCTGTCAAGCGGGGAGGAGAACTGTGCCTGTGCTGGTGAAGTGCAGGAGCTGACAACAGATGCTACTGTTAATTATTGACATATACAAAGGGTCCCGTGGCTTGACAGAATCCGCAATGGCTGCGTTATCCACTTTGTTGCATCTCATCATGGAACATATGGTGGCAGTTCGATGTAGTACAGTTTTGTTTTTCATGTATTCCTATACTGAATCCCTCACTCCTTTTTCTGTTGCTTCTTGATGCGTCAGAATGTGTGATTTCTTTTGTTTTCTTTTTTCTCTAGTATCCAGTGACTTTATTTTCTGATACAATAGTACTACTCAGAGGTGCTGCTGTATCTTGTTTGCCAATTCACACTTTTTTTTTCCCCACTCTTAAAAAATACCAACCAGATGGTTTCCAAAAATGCCAATTATGTCTAATACATTGTTTGAAAGTACCACTGCAAAATGCCTCTCATCTTATTAACTGCTTGAAGCTACACGTATCACTTCGGATACACAAAGAACTGTGTGTTCCATCACTGTATTAAACAAAAGCCTACTGAGAATTTGAGCTGCTTCAAGACAAATCTGAATGAATGGCTAAATTGTATGCTACGAAGTATTCATGTGTATCTAAAGCTCAGATCTGAAAAGCAGATCCTTCAAACCGTCCAGCAGCTGAAATAGCATGGTATAAAGGACATTCCGGGGGTTTATTTTGTCTTACTGTTAAGAAATAGGCTTGCTTGTGTACCTCAATGGAGAGGAGACAGGTATTTCTGATGACACATCTGAGGTGTTATCTGCTTTGATGCGTAGCTGGAACCTTACTTAACTGTCTTAAATACTTCATTTCCTACTTCTCTGTATAATTCTCTGTAAGCCTACACTCCCACTTTGGAAGGCACCTGGGGATCTCCACTACTGAAAATTAGTTTTCTTCTAACATATAAAATGGGAATGTTAATAATCATAATTTAGTTTCCTACTAGAAACTGAGATTTAGCAACTGTCACTGAACTTGACACACGTGCAGATGACTTCATTCATGGATGAATTAGCACTTGAAAAAAATAGGGAACCAAGTGAGGGGAAAAAAAAACAAATTAGGTATTTAAAAATGAGTATTAACCTGATTAACTCTTTTCTTACTATATTAGCTTAACTTGTAAATATTTCTCACAGAGTGAAGCCATATAATATGAATGTGAAATCTGTTTTACAGTAACAGTAATTCCCAAAGCAAGGCCTTGTGTTTGACAGCTCTGGCAGATGCTAGTTGGAATCGTTATAAAGA
This sequence comes from Psophia crepitans, assembly GCA_013399095.1. Taxonomy (NCBI): domain Eukaryota; kingdom Metazoa; phylum Chordata; class Aves; order Gruiformes; family Psophiidae; genus Psophia; species Psophia crepitans. Next base: position 232,369 of record VWZZ01004141.1, read on the forward strand.
GGCTTATGTCGTGCAAGGTTGATGACTTAGAACTCAGACACTAAAACAAACCCCTCATGTACCTCAGCTGTTCCTGAACAAGATGTAGCACCAGGAGTAAAATTAATTCTGAAAATACTCTTAATGGGAAAACGAACTAGTTAAAGTCCAAGCCAAAGCACTATGCAAGGGTGAATTTGCCAGACATGGGAATTCCAGAAAACTGGGGGAGCACAGGTCTTTGTGATCTGATGGAGACACCAAAAATATCACAAGCTCCAGCCCAGAAGGCGTGATAAGCACAAGTCCTGGCCCACAAAAGGAGTACTTACAGCTTGATGTGCAGCAGCCACACACAAATCCCGGTGCTGGCACTCGGCACAAGACCCAAGAAGTGCAGAGCTCGGCCTGAAGACAGCTCTGTAGAAAGGGCACCTAATGGTGCAGCTCATGACTGCCGCGATGAATGAAACAATTGCAAGCTACGTATGAGTAGGGATAGCAGATTGCTTCAAAAATAAAGACATACGTATTTAGCAGTGACGAATGCAGTGCATTGGATGAGGTATATGTGCTCGCTGAGCATAAAACACTGGGAAATTAAGAAGTGTTGAAAATGGCATGGATATTGTTGAATTGAAAGTAAAAAAGCTATCATCATGGTACTTGGAAACCACACATAATAAAAGCCTGCTGTTACAATGCAGATCAAAAAACGGCAAGAAAAATTCAGAAAACAGGCATGACAAACACACACGCCATAGTTTGCATGATGATTTTCTAGGACAAAATCTAGCATGACTTACAGTATATCAAAGTATCAGTGATAGTTGTAGTTTTAGGAACGCAGTAAGTTCACTTACAATACTAGAAAGGTCACTGGGAACGGCTGAAGTGCAGTAGCAAAAGTCAGCTGCTGGATTTGCCACATGGACGTACGGGTTACCGCACAAACCATTTTCTTTCCAGCCCTCTCTGGCCCAGGTTTTTCAGTCTAGCTGTCCTTCCCCTAATGATGGGATTTTACTCCGCCCCCAGCAGTTCAAAGGCTCAGACATGCTAGAAATAAAGCTCCAGTGGCCAAGAAACACCCATTCAGAACAGATACTTGTTCTGCAGTGGTGAAACTCTGTATATCTGGTACGGTGAGATCTTTGACTTCGTACAGTCTGAAGATGCCCCCATCAGTAACCCCATCAGTAAATACAAATAATTAATGTGTGACTTCCTATTAACTTTCATATCCAGCTATTTTTGAAGCTTCCTTTTCTTTTTCTCTGGTTCGTTCTTGCTGCTTATCTCAGTAGGTGGATTTGCAGGCACATCACTTCCTAGTATCTTTAGTTCTACCAACACCATCTGAATTTTCTGATGTTGAATGTTGGAAGCACCTGGAAGTGAACATAACGTTCACTTTAACTTTATCAAACACGTGTAACGTTGTGTCCTCCACAGTAAGTGATGGTACCTCATTGCTGTAATCCAGTCTTGGTGTTGGTTTATCTTTTTCTTCAAAGACGACAGTTCCTTCTAACCCATACTAGGGCTATGTGTGGCCTAGTACCTCAAGCAGACAGAGGGAAAAAAAAAAGCTATGGCTTGACACTATTAATTAAAGCTTTGTAAGCATAATTTTGCTTAACATCTTAAATAATTGAGATACTAAAAGCTTATACTGTAACTATTAGGAGCTAGTATCAGTATTGGAATTGTTCAAAAAGTCACATCCACATTTGCTTGGAAACAACAAAAACCTGTGGATTGCCAAGACAAGAGTACCTATGTCGACTATGAACATAAGAAAGCCAAACGCCACAAAATAATATAAGCACGTTAAATCAGTCCTCGCAAAAAGCCTCACTTACCTTCCAAAGGATTCTGTGCCGCAACACGCAGTGCGGCTCATTGCACACAGGCAGAAACAGCGGAGACGAGGCAGCCCCTGCTCTGCTCCAGCATTGCATAGGAAGTAAGGGTAAAGTTCTCCTCGTAACCTGCTCCAGTGATCACCAAGGCCACAAAAGGCACCGCTCGAGGTTATCAGCTAAAAATTCTCAGAGCAAACGAGGACCCCAGCCAGGAAACCAGCACAGATCTCAGTCTCCTGATCTGTATCGGCACACCAGTTATCTGAAATTATTACATGTGCCATTTCCTTCCAGTATGGCCCGTTAACTCCAGAGTTTTTTTAATAGCAATGTGCATGGCATTGTTTGCCTTCTTGTTTATGTGAGCGATTTAACTGCTGTGTGATTATAAACAGAAATGTTCAAGATTTCTTTCAATAAATACTACTTCTACTATGATGAAATTGTAAGGCTTTAACAAATTAAAGTTTGATACCTACATACATCATTCTAGAAACACATTGAAGAAAACGAAGATAAATCACAGAAGCAGTTACAAAACAGCTGAATAGAACAAATAAAGTAAACATGCTCTGTTTCAAAAAAGAAAAGATGTTATTTTTTATTTTCTTCTTGGTAAAGTAGCATATTTCAACCAGATTACAACAAAATTACCACAGGAGATTTAAAAAAAATACAAGAAAGTATTTAGAAAATTACGTATATACACATTTGCTTAAAAATTCTGTAATGTAAACATTAGCATAACAAGTTTATTAATACTTACATGAATACTGTACATATATACGCTTCAGAATTAATATTATCTTTCCTACAGCTCAACAAGAACAACAACAACAAAAAAAATCCTCCCCCCGCAGAATCAAAAGGGAAATCCAGCTTTTTCCACTGCCAGCAGGTTTGGTCCCACGTACCAGCCACTTGGTTCTTTACCTCAGTGTTCCATAGGAGAGAAAGGGCAGCTGTTTAGAATGAGATTTTGAACCACATCTACATTTCTATAACTTGTAGCATCTTAAATGATTAATACCGCACTCCAAAAAACAACTACCACAGTTGAACTTCTGTCATGGCATGGACATAATTTCTGAAATCGTGTAAAGCTGGTTCCCCTACCCAGAAGTGCAATACGTTGGTTTTGATGCAACAAGACAAAAACTTTAGGTCCAGATATTTGCAGCAATTTGTAAATCTGGAAAATTCATTCCTCTCAAAACATTTCAGTGCTGTTTTCCAGTATAAATTCATGCCACTATTAACCAAACCCTAAGCCATTATTGTTAATAAGAAGTATGTTCTGATTATTTTTTCAAAAAAAAGAAATTTTAATCTAAGTTATTTCTAACTGGGCCATAAAATCACAGTTAGTGCAAAATGAGAAATCAGTGAAATACACAGCACCAGGGCGCTCTGTAGAACAAGCGGTTCATCTTCCATCAGTACGTGAAAGCCAAAGCAGGTGAACTGGTACTTCTAAACATACTCTCTAGTACATATATATAGTTTCATATATTAAAGTGTTTCCTTCAAGACATAATGTGAAGAAACTATTGAAATTACTAAATAATCCTCAAAATAATATTCCATGTGATGCAGGGTGCTGACTGAAATACCCTAACCTACCGCCATGGAAGGAGAGAAGTTCTTCACTGCCCAGAGGTGTTTAACCACTTTCCCTGAAGTGACTCCAGCTCCAATACAGAAATACAGTAATTGTGTCCAGGGAGAACATTGTGTTCTCATGTTAAACCGGTTTATTTTCGTATATACCAGAGTTCCAGCTAGGAGAGCACAGTGCTGTTAGCAAGATTTGCAAAGGTGTATAGGAGCAGAATTTGGTGAGAAGGGCTTTTTGTTTCTTTTAAATAGCTGTTCCACAGGATTCTCATTGTAATGTCAAGCACGTAACTGTGTTTCTATCCACAGGTGTATATTATCTGTCCTTAGAATTACAAGATATTAGATGAAAAATGTTTGGGGTGGGGGGTTTGAACCTTTGAAATGGCATGATGCATCGCAGAACCGAGATCCCTGTGTGCTCTGAAGCAGAAACAATGACATCCCTCTCTGAACGCACTAGTAACTGCTCCTGTTAACATCATATTCTTAAACCATCAGTACGTCCCGACAGACAGAGTCGTTAGTTCGCTTGGGGTTCACCGAGTCTCGTTTATCATCAGCTTGCCGCTCTGAGTCAGTCAACCCCACTTGTTAGTAGGTTCTTATTAATTAATTTGACAGCTACCATGCAGATATTGTTCTACACAATAACCCATTGCTTTGTAACAAAAAAATGCACCCTAGCAATAGGTCACACTTTTGAGACAGTGATCTTCGATACCATTGTGCCCTTTCTCTAAATACTTGTATTAATCCAGTCATGATGGTTCATGACTTGTGGTAGGTTCTGTAAAACAGTATAATCTGATCACAACTATCACATCGACAATATGTTCCATAAAAGACTGGCTTTGAAATTATTACTCTTCCTAGGAGTATGCAACTTAATGGATGTTTCAATTTAAGCCTTTATAACTGTGTCAATATCCTGCCTCATAGAAACCTTGGGAATTTATTATTGAGAAACTTGATTTAATGTAAAAGCCAAGTCAATACGATGCATTCTGTGTAATGAATGACAGAACCTCTAAATAAATGAGATTCTGAAAATCCATAGTCGGTATGTAAGGAATACTGACAGACAATCGCATCCGCCAAAGAAGGAAGACTCTCGCCTGCCCTGTGTTTCTCAGGAAATTGTTCATTTTGCATGCCTCTGGAGACCAGCATTAAAATAAAAGTAGTGCCACTTATTTTTATAATTTATTTTGAATAGTCACTGAAGGTTCCAGGTGAGCCGCCCTAAAGACCTCACACGCCTAAAGATAAAACAGGAATGAAATGGAAACGATACTACAAGTTCCCCAGTGCAGGCCATGGCCCGAGGCTGGCAGGACCAGCCTGTCCTGCGACCACCGCGCTGCTCAAGGGAGCCAAGCACAACTGGTTGAACCCCGCAACTCACGGTGCACTGGCCCCTGAGCACAGGTAAGGGTTCGAGAGCTGCCAGTTGCTATCAAAGCAATCACATTTATACAGAACTTGTAACTACCTGCGCGGAATTAGGTGGCACAGGGTCAATGGGTAAAATCACCCAATCAACAGAATTGTTGTTACACTTACAGGTTTATAAGAACAGTATAAGTGCCTGGGATTCTTAATACCAGGTGGTCAACTTTCCTCAACAGTCTTCGCTGATTCCAGTAAATAAACAGAAGTGGGATTTGTGACAGACGTGTACAGTTCTCTCAGAGATGGGGCATTTTAGAATGTCTTCAGGTGCGAAAAATTTGGGCATTCATTCCACTAGGTATCCACTTGCAGTCATGAACTGCAAAACAACCAGGCGTATGAAGTAGGAAAGCGATCTGGTGAAGAAAGGCTTTCATTTAATTATTTTCTGAGATTTTAGAGAAACCACAGATGGGGTTTTAAATGGATTAGTAATGCACTTGTTACGGTATCTTGTATCACAAAGTGAACATTGTTTGCAGACTGTAATCTTAGGAGCTGATACACAATTCAGCTAAAAAAAATTCCTTCCAAACAGCTAAAAAAAAAAGTAAATTTAGTCTGCACTGAGATGTCTTAATCATTTGCAATTTTCTGAATAAGGAGTATTTTGTGAATTAGTTCCTGAAAATGGATGCAGCTTCAAGTGAGCCACAGATCACAAAGGTTTCCACACAGTGGTTTTTTCCACCTTTACTTGCAATTCAGTGATCAGAGATGTGGTCTCCACTTCCTGAAAAATGAATTTAGAACTGTTTCAAAGTGGGACCATCATTAGGGCTACTTTCCTTCCCAACAAAGTAAACTGTAAGTAGTGTATCAGACTGAAGAGTTTGGAGAAGCATTAACTGACAAGCTACTCACTTTCCTTTGTTCTTAAATAAACGTCCTGCCATAATTTACACAAAGCACCAACAGTAATTTATCTTTTAATAAGAACAAATCAGCTAGCTCCCAGACTGGCCTTTTGGATTTTCTATTTATCTATTCATTTTGGAAATGAGGTCTCTTACTGAAAAATGCTGTTTCATTTCTGTGACATGATTTTACTTTGTTGTATTTCATCATCTGAAATCTCTGACCTGAAGAGTGAATTCCACCCCTCTGCCACATTTTGCTATTCGGTGCGGTCTCTAAGCTACATCTTTGAACCGTAGGAATCCAGCCCTCGGGGTTCAAACCAGCACCAGCCCACTGACGCTACTCACCACGTGTAAGGAACCCTGGCTCACTCGGGAAGTGCGTCTAAAAATGACTGGATCGCTCACCTGACGAACAGTACACGATGGGCACAGGTTTGCACCACAGAAGTTCCGCTTTGCTAGAACTTCAGGAGAGCACCGAGGTAAAACCTGTTATTAGTCATCAGCTTGTTTCTTCTGCAGGGTAATACTAGATTTCAGTATCTACTGACATGAGAATTTTATATAATGAACGGATAATGAAATGACAAGATACATCCATTTAAGTAACATTATCCAAAAAAACTTCTGAGAAGATGTGCTTACACAAAGGAAAACCAGAATACAATGGATAGAAAATTTGAATGTACACTGCTTAAACTTCATGAAGAGAAGAAGATAGCTAACACATAATTAACTGCCTACGGCAGTGCAGCTAATGGATACTGAACTGGATTCCAGTTAATCCGTGTCAGGACTTCCATCACTTGTAATAATTCTTGTCAATTGTTTCAGTTACTCTGACAGTAGTACCACTCCAAATCTCTTTTCAGTAAGAGGTGATGGGTAACAGGCACTTCCATTTCAGGCAAATTTTAACTCTGACCACGTGAAGGGCTTTACAAAATCAGAGTAAGAATTTCACACTGCCCTGTTAATGAGGACTGCTCTGTCACATCAGCCACAAATTAATAACAAAATGTAACCCAAGACTGGAAAACACTGTTTTGTATCATGCTCCTTTTGTGTATGCTTGTGGTGGTTTATAGAAATCAATAATATTGCACCCAGCCTTACAGCAAGACTAAAATTTCAATAAAAAATTACTGACTTCTCTGATTTTAAAGACTTACTTCCCACAAATGAAAGCTATTGAGAATATCTAACTAGAAATGTACAAAAGCTATTTTTCCACCTGTAATGTTTTTCCCTTGTCATCTACTTTTCCAAGTATTTTAAAAACCTTTGTGTGTGTCAGAGGTTTACAATAAAAAAACCCCAGTCTTTCTATTTACAAAAGATAATAAATTAGCAAGGTTCTTTTAAGCACATCCTTCTGACATATTAAGTAGTGATAATCATAACTGTTCTTCTAAGGAAAAAGAAAAACATCTTGACACGATAGCATGTGTCCCCAGAACAGGAGTACATGTAGTGAGGGAGATGACACAAGCGAACAAGGAATTGACAGTAACAGAACTTCTAAAGAACAAAGGAGAACATGTGCAGTGCAGCTCTACAAAACCAAGACAATGCCTCTCCGCCTGCCAAGCCCTGTGGAGGGCCCTCATATTCTTGTGAGAAAGTGATTACTGCCTCCCGAAGTAGTTAATCAGGATGTGACCCTTAGGAATGAATGTCTCTTTTCAGGATTTAAGTTGATGCAGCTGTAGTCTCTTTGGGAGCCTAAATTATAAATACAGGCTAGGAAGGAATCACAGAACAGCTTAAAGTATGTGGTGCCAATATTCACAGTTAGGAAAAAGGGTCAAAGATCACCGCTCTGAGGCTCCAGGCTTCGGGGCTCTCTCTGATGGCTGCGAGACATTCTGGGGAAGCGTGTAGTCACTCTTGAGCGATTGCTTTTGCTTGCTGGTTCTCCAGAAGGTGGAATATCACTAGGAAGAGAAGAAATAAAGGCAGAAGTAGCTAGTTTATGTTGTATATAAATTATTCTGTCATTACTCCAAACATGAAAAAAGCAGATGTTATGAGAGCCTGGCACATGACTGCGCAGTACAGCACACATCTTCCAATACACAGAACCGCGTTCTTTCTACTGGTGTCTCAAATGCGAATTGCAAAATGGGCTCTTTGAAAAATGAGAACTGGTGGAACTCCCAATACTTTATGAAAGATTGCAAATTACAGGATAAAAGCGTATCTCTATGAGTTGCCGTTCAGAAATGGTGGGAAAAGCATTTTTAAGTGATAAAAGTACAAGCAAAATACACAAGAGCTTGGATGATGCTCTACTTAACAATCCTCTAATTATGGATGGATGTATCATTACATGATGAAGTACATTAGTAATACATCCCTGTTGGGAATTCTTCAGTCTCTTCTGACCCACAACAGACTATAGTCTTACATGAATGAGCCTTTTGGAAAAGGCTCTGAGAAGGAATACATTAAGTTCAACAACAAGCAGTAACAGAAAATTCCAGCTTACCTAGGTGATATTCAGAGGCTATAGACTCCTCGGAAAACTACAGTATAAAGGGATAGCGTTGTACTTTTGCCGTTCTCTTAGAGGACTCCACATGGTTTTAATTACACTGCTTACATACAGATCAATAAATAAAACTAAATTTTGCATTTTACAACTCAGCTAGGCAATAAAATTACACAGCGTACAAAGCCAAGCTTATATTTATAAGTAAAAACCCATCTTCTAACACCTATCTTCAGAATGCATTAACGAGTCCGTAAGGGAGGAATCGCTCATCTGCAGTTCTTGCCAGATTAAGCAAATACAGATACATTCCAAAACAACGCTGAATTTGCTCTCTGTAGTTCCCTTTTTCCTGCAGTGACCTTCCTCGCAGGGCAGACAGCCCCGCAGAGCCAAAGGCATGCTCGGGTGTTTTGAGCAACCACACTGGAGGGATCTTTGCAAAGCAAAAGCCTTGCACAAGTCCTGGCACCATGTGGAAAAGTCACTTGCAGAAGCACTTCGGCAAGCCAAGGCAGCTCTGTTGCCAGGAGCCGGTACCTGTGCACCTGCGATGCAGGCACAGGCTGTCAATACAACAATAATCAACAGCCAATACAGAAAACATGTGGCCAGTTCAGGTGCTAAACATCAGCAGAAAATAAACCGATGTTTTTTAACGGCCGTGTATTTTACTTGTCTAAACTTCTGAGCAGAACAGTCTAAAATAACCTTGGTTAAAATAATAGAGAATTTTTCTGAATTACGATTCACCGCATGCCTGTAGGTAACTAGGAAGTCCTTCACATGAAAAAAATGCATAAAATACCTGTGGTATACTCCCTCTGCTTCTTTAACAAGATTAACAAGTTAGACCTTTAATTCCTCATTTTCCTGGTCACTAAAACAAGACCTCAAAAATAATTTAGCACGCATTACTAATTCTTGGTAGCCAAGGATAATTAGACTTCCAACGCCGGTCCTATGAGTTCTTATTTTGAAACTCAGCAATGCTGTCTAAGTTGCTGTAGAGAATTCTGATCATGTGAATCCAATTTCAGCTGTGCTCATTAGTATGGATTTCTTTTAGTAACATGGAATATTATTACTCATTGTTTTTATACAACTTATAAAACTGCAGCGATGCAGTGTTGATACTCTGTAAGCTAGAGCATGGGATGCTGGCTTCAGAGGGTTGCCAACCTGTGTTAAAATACTTATTTTTCAGAATACATGTGGACATAAAAGCATATAAATATCAACTATGCAATGGAATACAATTAAATGTGCATGCCATTGGGCTTTTCTGACTGTGAACTAGGTTCATTTCCCAGCACAATGGCCATGCTGATAGTACTTTAGCTCTACCAGGCAGACAGACGGCTGCTTTACAGATACACGGTGGTTTACGTGGCAGGAAAAGCACGGGGTTACGCACAATTACTGTAATTTGGTGGTTGCTTTGTTGAAAGCACATTTTAATACACAAGCTCCTCCTGCTGGCATGTCCACAAAATGACATTAGCACCGGCCCAAGGGGAACTTGCTTGTCCCTTCTGGAGGGAAAACCCAAAGAAAAATGTGCAAAATGAATTCCCCTGCAATGAAGGGCTGTAAGTAATACCAGTCTGCCCTGTCAGGCGCGGCTCAGGTAATAAGATCATCTTAGGATAATTACATGAACACCAACGTCTGTGAATAAAGGACAGAAATTGCAAGTAATTCTGCTCATTTAAATGATGCTACTCCAGAATGAGATATATCTAATAACCAAATTAGAGATAATTTGTCTTAAATGTCTTAGCTAATTTTTATAATGACAATCCAAGTTCTAAGACAAATCATTATGTCACGTAGGTTTACAGAAACCAATTTATACCTGAGGAATTACATCTTCATGCATCCAGAATGAAAAAGGAAACTGGAGCTGCAATTGGATTGATCAGCTTCCATGGAGACAGATGTTTTAGAGGGAAAAAAGCCGAGCGCATTAGAAGAAAGTCGTGTCTTCAGATGCACGTATTTTGAGCCCCTTTCCATCCTCCCTCCTCCAAAACCCGGCGAGAAACCTTGCCATCATGCCTGTCTGTTTCAGCTCCTGCTTTTTGCTCTGCAATTAAAGTGCTGACTTTCACAAAGTTTAACAACTAAATTAGGGGAAATAATGACCAACCACCTCCAAAATGCATGGTAACCAAGTAGGAGGAGGAGATTCATCTCCCACCTCTTGTCTCCTGTTACTAGATTGAGTAATTTAGTTCTGGCCTTGAGGGCAAATGACACTTCCAGATCTCTGGCACTAAACAAGACCGTTTTTTAGACCTATTGACAGCTCGACAGGTTAGATACTCCACAAACTTGTGGGCAGAGGGATGAAGACCTCAAAATGATCCCGTTGGTACTGCTGAAATGCATGTGGAGATTAAATTGAGGCATTTGTCCTGAATCTGTTTGTGCCAATCCGTGTGTCGCACTGAGGAAGAAGGAACAAGCATAGCGACACGCAAGGTTTGCAGATCCTCTCATGTGGCTCGTTCAGCAAAAGCAGTTGCTGGGCTAGTTGATACAGTTGATAGTTTTACTCAGATTAAAATACATATGTAAAATACGGAAATCTCAACCAGGGAGTCGCCATTCCAGAACAGCTTTCCCAGTCCCTGTGGTAAGCACTGACTCTCTAAGTCCACAGCTGTGCATTACCGCTGCTCAGAGGTAACACACCGTTCTTTCCCTTCTGGTACCTTCTCGGCCACTGAAGTCCTAACAGGGTTTAATTTTCCAGGCCCCGTCTGGCAGGCAGCCGGGTCTCGCCAGGCATTACCCTGTCAGCAGTGGAATGTCCAAGTAGTAAAGGCTCACGTTCTTGTCTCCATTCTCACCTTGTCCCATTCTGAAGAAAAAAGCAACCCGCTGAGGCAATCAATTCCTTCTTCCCACCAGGTCACCGTTCAGCTTTTAAGCATTCCTGATTGATCTGCCCAGCGTTTGTTTGGACACCAATTCAGTTTCATTGATTTTGTCTTGGTGTCAAGTTCTGCCTGAGGTGCATCTACAGAAAATAGCTTAAAGTAACTGGTCTTTTTAATCAGCTTCTAGTGTATTCATACTTTCCACTTATTGCTGTCTATGTTGAACAGATAAACCACATTTTGTGTGGTTTTCTTCACATGCTCAGCATCTGGAATGGCAGTATTCCCATAGCTGATGCTGTGAACATTTACATGAAGAAATTTATTTCCCATTTCCCTGTCTACTCCTCAGGATAAAATTAGAGAGGTGTTTCTAAAGAAAATAGTGTAACATGTTCGCAATTGGAAATACTTTCGTACCACTCAGAGATCAGAGAACAGAAGTAATGAGCATGTCTTGGGCGTGTAGCAAAGCTCAGGATCCGGTATTTTTTTATATATATATACACATATATATATATTATATCTCACACATACATGCGTCGCTGGAGACATTCATGATTCTGGTTTTGCCTGACTTGCATTAAACGTACCTCATGAAGAAAAGCATTAGCTGGCAGATAAATCTGGTGACTCTTTTTTGCCAGTTTCTAGTGTTGTTTTTTGTTTGTCATTACAACAATCCAATTTCTGGTGATGAGCCCGATATTCAGTGTGGTAAACTGGGTCCAGGCAGGCAGCCTCCTCAAAAAGGTACTGTTAAACAACACCTACACTAGATTAACAGCTCTGTATTAGATTAATGAGAGCCAGGTCTGCCTTGCCAATATGACATATCTCAGCACCTTCTACTGCCATTAAAATCAGCTACACCAAACAACCTTTTAGTGGATTATTAACTGAGTGGTAACTGGTAACTCCTGCTTTGCAGTGCTCTGGGTAAAATCCTGGTTTCCAGTTGCTGAAGTGTAAAAATAATTGGAGCCACATTCCTGCAATTGCTCCCAATTTTGTAGAAATGAAATATAATTATTAGTGAGAAACAGTGGCATCTATCTATTAATACAAATGACTGAGTCCCGAAGTTTAAATAGTCAGCTACTAACAGAAGAGATGGAAAGATATGGGTAAGATAGTAGTAAGCTCTGTAGTACGGTTTGACATTGGAAATCCTGATGACACTATTAGAGCAAAGCTGTCAGGTTAAAAACTGAATAATCATTTCCAATCAAGATTAGATCTGATCAAGAAATGAAAAGCATAATACTAATATTCTGTCCAACTGCTTGATTACTGTACAGCTCCTTCTACTTCCACATACATACTTGTACAGCAGAACTCGGTATTCATAATGACGTATTCAATCTCTTCTTGCTGTGAAATAATTACACACATAATCATGCTTCCATTCGTTATAATTTGAATGATCCTAACTTGAACGTTCTCATGCTACAAATCAGTTTCCATACCAGCATAACGATTTTCTTCATAAACATCTGATTGATACTTGAATTTTCTGTCAGCCATGGCACCGCACGTAATTCTGATGATCAGATCTTTTTTTCTTCCACTAACTTTCCTTTGAAGTTGGCATAACAAGATGGTCGCTTACAGTAAATGGTTAGTATCTGTTAGCTATATCCCATACAATGACTAATACCGATGATTAATTTTGGATGAAATACTCTCTTTCCTTCAGGAAATGCCCAGAGCCCTGTAGAAACAGCCACTCATCCGTTTCCGTCTGAGCAGTACTTACACCTAGAGTCTCATTCCTTGGCTTTCTAACGCGCAATGACGTCTGTGTTTGGGAACAACCGGCTACTCTGCAGCTGTTTTCTGCAGTGCCCCAGTGAGAATCATGTAATGCAGAGACGGTACTCACGCAGATGGTCCCTTCACAACTGCCAGCAACCACTGAACACACGTGTAAGTTCACCATGATATGCTATTTATTTATAATACATATAATTGTTCTGTGCATTTGGGCGATGAGTTTAAAGGCAGGAAGTTTGGCTATTCCATCCATTTCCATCTAGAAATCGCCAGCGTTCTACTTTGTTGGGGGTTAGCTGAATTTGTGTATCATCTACCACTTCTGGTAATTCAATGAACCAATGGTTCAGAGGCAGAACATGTTCCAGGGGTGTTTGTACAGTAACAAAATGTAGGATTTGCTTTCAGAAGAACAGTGTTCAGCAAATACCTGGATTTATTTTTTCCTGCTACTACTGTAATTATCATCTTTGAGGAAAGCAGAGACAGATCTACGATACATTTTTATTGAAAATACTGAGGTAACTAAAACCAGATGTGCATCAGGATTCACAACGCATCACATACGTGAAAATAAAAAGAGTAAAACTCTTGTTTGACAAGTAGCAACGTCAGGGTGCTGAGGCAGCAGTGCATCGCAGCGACTGGCCAGGCACTTCCTCTGCATTCACAGCTTGTTGCACGCAAAGATGACGTGGAATGGAGGCAACTTGAATTACCAAATTAGCTTTTAACAGCCCTTAATCAATATGATTGGCATTGGAAGTAACAACAGAAAGCGTTTACAGAGCGTGTTCTCAGACACCAGCGTATGAGAAGCCAGTAAAAGGAGCTGTGTTTCAACGCTTGGGAGCTACTCACCTCTGCTTGCAAACAAAAAATGCAAAAAGTTGACCACCTTTCACACCGAGCAGTGAGAGAAGCGAAAGATTTACCAACTCCTCTGATTTGCCTCATTTTGCCACTATAGGAGAAATGAAAAATCTGAAAGCTGAAAACGTTTCCTCCTACCTGCCCATCCCCATCATGTGCCTGGTACTGAGCTCTCTAATGCACCTGGCCCAGCTAAAAGCTGGGTGCGTGCCCCTGCCCTGCTGCACTGTGCTGGCCTCGGGCCCCTTGGTGGGCCGTCCTGGGCACCCGTCTCCCTGGGGAGAGGGCAGCCAGCCTGGGGTGCTTTGGCCCCGAGCCAGGGCAACGGCCCGCTGTGCTCCTTGGCTGCCGCTGCCCTCTGAGAGGCTTCGTCCCCACCAAGCTCTGTGACTCGTCTCCGCTCCAAATTCAGCCAGGCAAGAGGATTTGCCCACAAGCTCTAGCATTTACACTTTTCAACAGAATTTAAATAGGCTCCATGGGAATAACACAACTCAGCTGTCTGAGTTTTGTAAGTAAAGTGCCCATCAGAAAAAACCTGCACAAAGAATTTCCATTATTAAGAACACAACTGTCCTTTTACAATTACCATAAAAGCAAATAGAATGATAAAGAAAAGTTGTGATCAAAACAACGTATTTTGATCTTCCAAGCAAGTGCTTGAGTTTTAATTGCTCCATCAAGTTAAGAGGGATCAGCTGCTTCTCTCAAGGATCTTCAGTTCTCATGAAGATTACAGCATGGTGTTACATGTGCAGTGAGGCAGAGGAGAGCTGACGTGACCCTTCTTGGGGACAGACCCAGGTCTGAATGGATGTCATGTTAACAGTAATAGCCAGGAATGTGAAAAATGAACAAATACCGCTCCTAGAATCCTGCAGAATCATAACTTTTCTGGAAAATATCTGAGCAATAATGAAAGGCAAGAAGAGTGCCTCACAGCAATCTCTCTCTGGTTTTTGTTTTTATCCTTTAAATACTAAGGGCACCTTACTGCACTCCAGCCATAAGCTTGATACTAGTAGTGACCCATGACCTAAAAACTCTAAAGTATAGGTCTTAATCTCAGCCTTTGAGATTTTAGGTTGTTCTCCGTTTTAGCCTATTATTTTTAGTTCCTCTAAGCTAAAAAACCCCAAACAAACCAACCCAACCCCACACGGAGCTGGATAGCACACAGCAAACAGTGCACCTGCACACATAATCACAGAGTTGGCACGGTGCAATTAAACCCGTACTCTCCAAATAAACAAAAGTAATCAAGACGGGAAAATACATAAATACAGGACAGAACTGAGTGCTGTCAACAGAACAACTGGGGAAATGCTGGCTTTGTTTCTGGTGGCAAAGGCAAGGACTAATATTTAATTTACATTTAATCCCGCACAGAGAGGGAAGCTAATCGAAGGTCTGACGTTGCCCAGTGAGCGACTAAGGGAGCCAGCCTGGGATGCCACATTCCCGATGGATTAGACAGAAACTCAACAAGCATCAGGCTGGCCAGCAGAGAGATGACCACAGTAATTGGCAACCAAAAAATCACATTTTCTGTTTTGTCAGATTTCAATTATTTTCTCTGTAAAAAAGAAATTGGCAGTGATAAATATAGGCTCATCTTTTTTTAATTATGACTCCAAATTAGGCTAACAGGAAGCAAATTTTGCTACCAACTCCAGTGGGAGTTAAATGCACAGCACATTGCTGGCCACAAGCTCCTCAAGTGTGGGGTCAGTTCTGCAGGTATTGTCAGATGCAGAATCTTTAAGAAGAGTATTGTCTTGGTCCTTCTCGAATGTGGATGCAACTTTGCCAATGAGTTCAAAATACAAATAAACACAATTTGCAATAAGCTCACTCCTTGCCAGAGGCTCCGTGCCTCCAGTGCCTCCCTGCTATACCGCTGCATGGGCTGGCCCGCACAGGGCCACGCTGATGCCACGAGGAGGCTGCGCACGCCCAACGGAGGTGCGCAGGGGACAGACACCAACTGCCCTGTCACAGCGCTGCGGCTGCAGCCTTCGGGATGCCGATGCATCTGACTCAGCTGTAGCACTAACAGACAAAATATGATAAAATATTCACTCTGCCTGACAAGGCAAACCTGCCCCATTTTATTTCCCTTTGGTCATACCTGGCTATTCTTGATAGCCAGTGCTTTGGGATTTCCCTCTCTTGGTATGTAGGAGTCCGCTACTCAAAGATCTCTAAAGGAGCCAGACATTCAGAGCTGTTCAGTATACTTATGATTTACCCAGAAACTGTATTAAGACTAATAAATGAAATCTCTCATAAAGAATTAATTCATGTTCTTAAAGGTTGGAATAACAGATTCTAAGGTTAGAAATTTCAGAGTTAAAATAGACATGGAATAGCAAGAAACAGGCTCTTTGGCTCCTTTTGCAGTTGCAAAATTAAGTAATTTTACACAAGCTGCTCACAAGGCACCTATTCCTACCACGCTCTCCAGTCAACAGCAATCCCTGAAGACCCACACATTAGCAGTTCTCCTTCTCACTGTGTCATGTGTTTTGCTAAACTCTTAAGTGTAGTTGTGTTACACGTTTAAAATCTTAATCGGGAACTAACCCTTCATACTGCTGTCGGTATGATCAAACTCTGGGGGATCGCAAAATTAATATGTGAAGATTTGAGGAAAAAGGACTCTGGCCTGCTTTTGGAGACGGTGACATCAGCCATCCCAGTACAAATCCCTCCCGTAATTTCTGTCTAAAATTGGGTTATTTTAGCAAGAGTAAACTGCAGAAGGCTGCTCCACTGTAAAGCAGATCTGCATTAGGAAATCTGCAGTTCTGACCGCATCATCGTAGGCAAGAATGGCCCGCTGTTAGAGCGGTGCCGTAGACACGCAGAGCACTGCAGTCAGGTCGTCCCTGGGCGAGGGCCGCAGCGAGCCATCCGGCGGGAGGTGCGTGGAGAGCGGAGCTGTGCGACCGCTGCCGGCCGCAGAGGAATCAGGACTCTGCGATGGAGCCGCCTCTGTTCCGTCTGCACAGACCCCAACAGTTCAGGTCATTTTGCATTTCTGAGCTGACATCTGGCCTAACTGTGCCTACAGAGAATGCACTTGGAGCAGCCTAGGGCATATTGCTTAAAACCCAGCACCAACCACTTTCTTTACTCCTTTGTTAGGGATGTGAAGTGATACGGCAGGGCAGGACACATGCATACCATTCATCTCTGTTATTAATAGACGAGTGCCTGTAATTACACCGAGTTATTCTAGAATCCTTCAGCTAACTGTGGATTCTGCTATCACCACAGAAGTGCCAAACATATTAAAAATACACCACAAAAATAGCATCCGAAATACAAGAGAATTGAATGGCCTATGTTTATAGCTGGCAGATTAACAAAACCATGGAACAAAGCTTCTGTAGGATGTTTTGATTTTCGGTGATAGCCTGTAGCTAATTCATGCTGTTTTCACACGAGAAACTGATGGGCTGCTGAAATATTTTTCAATGCAAGTTCAAGTGAGGAAAAGAAATAACCCACCTCCTTTTGAAAAAATGTTCAGTTAGGCATAAACAAACTTGTTGCAGGCTGGAACAGAGTCAAGTACACACGCAAGTACAAAGATATCTCCCTTATGAAGATTATTTGCCTCGTGTATTTGAATGGATCCATCTATCCACTACTGTTGGTGCTGCACAGAAAGGACCACGAATAAGCACTGGGAGAACTGCAGCAGAAGGTGGATCAACAGATTTTTCTAAACTCCATTTTTCATAAGTATTCCTTCCTGTTTCAGATGTGAAGAGAAAGGAATAAAGCTTCTATATCCACCTCCCAGCAAAGCCTCTTTCACTCCTCAAAATCTTTTCCACTGTGGAAAAGTAAACTTAATCTTCGGGTTTATTCCCAGTGAAATAAACATCACAGAGCAGGTTTTCTTGCAATGCTCCAAATCTAGCAATTACATGAAGAGAAAAATTTTAAGGTCATATTTCATTAGCAAATTAATTTTTTTAAAACCTTGCCATTCTAGTAATTATGTAAAATTTGCATATGGGAGTATATTTACAGGTGCTCTCATTTAAAGAACAGTGTATTTTCAATACTACTTCTCCTCCCTAACAGATTCCTCAAGGGCAACTGAACTGAGACACTGACATTTCAGGAGATCCATCCCAAACGTCATACGCTCGTGTTGAGAGCTTAGCCTGCGGTATTTCTGACGAAGGATGACCAAAATACACTACACCAAAACTGTTTGCAAATGTGAGAGAGAACCACCCGATCTGAAACGGGCCCTTCCCTTACTCTGGAGCGATGGCTTCTGCGCAGAGGCCAGGCTACTAGTTCTCGCTGCGCCCGGGGTGCTGGCCGTGCCCCGCTGGGACGCCCATCAGCGGGACTCGACAGGAATTGTTCGGTGCTTTTCTGCATCCGATACGTGAAGAAACACCGTGTGCGATTTTACAGAGTGCCAGAAAGAGAGTTTGGTGGTGAGACAGCGGGTGTTGGGGAACCAAAGAGAGAAGACAGGTCTGCTGCCCTGACTGGAGGGAGGCGGAGGGAACCTGTCAGGTTGTGTTACTCAGCCCCTGGCTCCTGAACACCAAATCCACCACACCAAGCTCTCGCTGGGGAGTGCTGCCTGCGTACACCCAGCACACATGTTGTGCATTCTTCCATTCTTCCACATTTAAGGAACTCTTGGAATAGAAGTGGGTTTTTAGGTGGTCTG
The DNA here is from genome assembly GCA_013399095.1 of Psophia crepitans. Classification (NCBI taxonomy): domain Eukaryota; kingdom Metazoa; phylum Chordata; class Aves; order Gruiformes; family Psophiidae; genus Psophia; species Psophia crepitans. The sequence goes on from VWZZ01004141.1 coordinate 250,893, forward strand.
TGTTGTTGGCAATTATCTTAATCAAGCTTCCCTTTTAACAGAATGCAAACTGACAATGGCAAGTCAGACTTGCTCTCGAACATACGCTCTGAATTACGCCACCGTTGTTTGTACTGGAGTTACCGCTTATAAACTGCCTATCAGTTTCATGACTCTCTAATATTTTTCTAAGCAGAGATTTTAACTTCTCCTGGATCTCCAGACCGAGTTTTGTCCAGGCTGCGTCACCCTGGCCAGGCGGGTATAGTTTTACATCATATGTTTTCCCAGGTTAGGCCCTTGCATTCCTTTCAACACATCAAAGAGAGTCTGGAGTAGAAATAACCTCCTCCTCTGTTAGAATAGCGCAGCTTCAAAAACCTCCTAAAGTGCCACAATTGCATGGTATGCAACTTCCAAATATATTATAAATACAATATAAATGTATTATAAGTAAGAGAGTAAGGTTTTTTCAGTTCCATTAATCAGTTTCTATTCATTCTGGGAACATATATTTATTTAAATACTTCCCTCTTCAGTTATACATTTCAAATTCTAATTTAAAAAAAACCAGTCACGCCAAAAAACCTCAAACGACCCACTAAAAGTGATTTGGGCTACGAGAACTTGTCAATAAAGAAGTACACAATCGCAGGGACTCAAAGCCCTCACACTACACTACCTACCCGAAACCTGCTTTTGCTGTACGGAGAATGTAACATGGACATTTCCTGGGCTGGTCCAGAACACGTGAGAAGGGGCCTCCTCCAGGGCACGGCACTGAGAGCAGTAAGGGGGACGGACCCCAGAGCTCTTGTATCCATCGGCACTTGCACAGGGCTCGCTCTGCCTGACCAGACGGCTGCCTACAAAACAACGTGTTGATAGGAATAGTTCCCAAAACACCTTCTGGTGGTACACCACTTATGTTCTGTACGAGCCCTGCAGACAGTTCCCTTCCCCTACCTACAAGCTCCCTAAAATCAATCTCCTGGACTAGCTGTTATGCAGTCTTCAGCCACATACACTGGTATTTGACTGTGAATGTCTAAAGCTGGCAGTTTTCTTAAAATAATCTCCATAAAGAGAAACTTAACAAGCAATTACAGATCAGCTAGTTTAAGTGCAGCTGTAGAATAAATATTAGAAACCATTTGGCAGGATTTAGTAGGCCAACAAGTAAGCCTTGAAAGCCAAAATTTCATTTCAGGGAATTCATGTAGATTTGGGCAAGGGTGGTCTTGTCTAACTCATATTCTTTGACAGTATTACTGCCATGGCAAACAAGGGTAGGCAAGTGGCTACCGAGGCGTGAGGTTTGTAACTGTGATGGAGTCTGCTGTCAGATTCTGCTAACTGGGAGGCGATGTAACTTAGTGGGCAGGAAGGTGGCTCAGGAAGGGCGAATGCTGCGAACAGAACATTATTCGGGTCTGTCAGAGGTACCTGTGGGTGTACAGGTGCCACAGGAAACAGCGAGGTACCCGAAGCAGTCCAGAACCGTGCCGTACATTGCTCTTACCGCTCCTTTACCATTACGTACTCGTTCTGGTAACTGTCACCAGAGGCAATTCGGTGTATTCCCACCTGCTGAAGCATTTAAAAAAGTAGACCAAGAAAAAAAATTATATTCGTATCAAATAAAAACATTCCCTTTGATTTCTTTTCACCAGTCTGGTGCTCTTTGATGACTTGGATGCTACATAAAATATGTATTGGGATGTAACATAATATTCTACATTTTGTGGACCTCCTATACTGAAAATTCTGTGCCATTTTAAAATAGTATATTACTATTTTGGACTTTGATTGAAAAGAGACAGAAAGACACAGGTGTGGTAGTGTACAGCGCGAGAGCTCCCATGCGCTGGAAGGCAGAGCCCATTGTACAGCAGGGCGGCGGGAACAGCCTGGCGCCCGCCCGTGTGCACAATCCTGGCTCAGCGCGCTCGCAGCGACTGACGGCTCGCGCTGGGAGCTCCTCTGCGCTCTCCTCCTCTGGAGAAGTCGGTTCCAGCACAGTAACGGGGCACGTTGCTGCGGAGGATGACTAGGAAACAAAGCGCCCAGCTATGTCTAGTCCCATTTATTAGAGAATTTTAGGAAAATACATTGAAAATAAACTGCTTTTTCATTAAATTTGGTATATTATTGGAGCAATTTTTAAAAATAATCCTACTCTAGTAATCATGCCATCCCTTACTAGTTTTTATTGTAAATGCCTGTCCTGCACTACAACCTGACTTCATACCCGTGCAGGATTACTCAGGCAGGGGTGGTAGTTACATCTTACACCCTCTAGCCCTTGGCTGCAGCACTCTGTTACGCTGCTAATGTTCACTGTGGAAATCCCAGCAGCTAACTGAGGCTTTTACAACTGGACCTCAAAGGAGCAGGGCTCCTTCCTCACTGCTGCCGCTGGAACGGAGGGACAGAGCAGGCTGACCTTCAGGAGGGACCGATCATCCCAAGCACAGGAAGCAGAAAGAAATCTCTTCTCAAAACAAGACACAAGCCACAGAAGCAAGAACTTCCCAACACAGAGAAGGTGGTGGAGAGGCTCAGGAGTCACAGTCACTTCCAGAAGGGAGAGACAACCAACTCCTTTCCTGTTCCACAACAGGTTTCCTACCTGTGACTACACATTGCTGGATATCAAGAACTGGTGCTCAGACACATGGTCTGCCAGCTAACTTGGTTTTATTCATGATAATTTACGATTTCAGCTGTTTTGATTTAATTCTGAAACATATTAAAGGTTTGACTGTATTGGTGTAAGTTAACCTGTACTTTTGAGTGCTCAGCATTGCAATTTGCTGCCATATTACCTCCTCATTGACAGAAACGTGAATTTAAAATAAGAGCTGAGAACTGTAAGACAGAAAACAGGGATGACAGAGATTAAAATTCTATTTTTGCAAGTCTCTCTTCCGCTTTAATTTTACGTTGCTTGCAAAGTAGGCAATTACACATATATTCTCCCCGTTTTGCCCAGCCTCAAAATGGAAACCTTCCTTACTGGCTGTAGAGCCCGCTCGGGAACGCCTGCAGCAGTACCAGAACGGACACATCATGGGGCCCAGGGCTCCCTAGCGAGGGAGCGGGATCACTGCTCCAGCAACATGAGCGAGCAGGAGCTGAACCTCCTTCTGCACTGCCACAAGGCCGGCATGGCCGGGACAGAAACTGCCTGGTTTAGGAAACCCGTCTCTTGCGAACGACCTGCTCAGTTTATGAGGAAGCAGTGAAAGAGCAAGGCGACACGGAACACATAAACGCTGCTGAGAAGGACAACTCGTCTCACAGAGTGATCCTTCATTACTAAGCCTGCTGTTAACTGAAATGACAGAAACTGATGATACCATTCCTGGAGCCCTGTCAAAGAACCCTCAACAGCCCCTTGATGCAGCCGGCTCCCCAGGTAAACCAGCCAGCACCCCATCTCCACTGGGGCTGCCGAGACCAAGAACAACAGTTATGCACAACAACTGCCTTGCACGAACTGAGAACCAGGGTAACCAAGAGTAAGGTAAGGGGCTCAAAGTGACATTAAACAATTTCTGCATGCTATAAAGGTATTAAATGAAAAAACATCAGGTAAATTGATTATTTCATATTTTCATGGGAGGCCATGTGGCATCTTCACCAACTCTGAGAGCCATTTTTATCATTTGCAAGACAGATGCAAATGGATCCATCTGAGAACGCACAGCACAGCTGAAAGCTCATTTTGTACAGCACTGGGGGCTGCTGTAACGTTGAACACGGCTTTCAACATAACCTCTTTCTGTTTCAGGGCTTTCTAAGTTGTGTGTTGCTGAAGGAAGCCAACAGACACCAATTAGCTACCACAGCAACATCCAAAGTGCTTTCTGACTCTTACTGTCACCTGCAACACAGCGGGAGCATGAACATGGATTTGGATCTGTCATTGCTCTGGTCACAAACCAGATTAAGGAGCTTTCCTCTCTACCGTACTTTTAGCATGGGCATCTCTGTACTGCAAACCACCCCTTGGGATCAAAAGGGAGAAGAGCAAATACAATTTCTTCCTAGTGCAGATACATCAGTCTTCCCAGCACAGGCGGCATCTTCGTGCCTATTTCAAGGGAGTGTTTGTCCCCACACACACTCTGAACTGCTGGAAAAATCCTCAAAGATAAACTAAGGTTTGGTCGCCAAGTTACACCAGAGCTTCCTCAGCTCTCCCACAATGTCCTTCGCACACAGCAGAATAAAGCTGTGCTATCGTTTGCGCTAGGGGGGCGGTCATCTTCCACAGAAGCCATCTTTCCTAGCTCAAGTTACAGGTTTTAGCATTTCTTCAGACCATGTAAAAAGACTAACCGCTGGCAATAAAGTAAGAGCAGTTTTGCAGACCTTGGGTCTGAACACAGCAGGAGGATGCAGGACGGTTCGTTACCCCATGGAAGGGAGTGCAGAACCACAGCAAGGGCCACCCGCCGGCCTTGCCACCCCGTTCCATTCCGGTTCTTGGTGTCCTACACTTCAAAGCCAGGATCAGAGTTTTAATTATTTCACAGATAAAACGTGTCACATCCCAGACAGACCACAACCGTAACGTCATCTTCATTTGTTCGGATAAAACTAGCTCTATAATGCCAAATGCTTCTAGGAAGCCTCACGTAGCAGCTTTCTCCTTCCTTATGGGTATATTCAGCCCACCTTCTTTTTAACATTAAGCATCCTCTGTCTCTCTCCTGCTTATTCTTGCCCTCTTTACCACTGTTTCGACTCCTCCAAATATACTTTTTTCCTTCCTCATTTTCCTCCAACGTTCATAAACCCTTTCAACTACTCAGAGCAGGGAAAGGAAAGTTAAACACAGTTGTAGAACGCTGTGTGATACACGTCTGTAATGTCCATGTGCGCCAAAACACAGACGACAAAGTAACATCATGATACGACTCCTGCAGAAGGAAAAGAGATGAAAGTGTGAATATTCATATGCTTTGACCAAACAATTTGTGCCCTACTTCTTCACATGTCAGTTGGATCAAAACAGGCACGCCGCTGTTTTAAGTCTGGTGTCAAGCCTCATAGGCTGTGAGAGACTAACCCCAAACTGTCAGGTACACAGGGAGCAGTGCAGACACCAGGAATAACAGCGGGACAACCAGGTCGTTGGTAAGAACCATCCACTCCAATTCAAATGTTTTAATTCTATTGCCAGCCAAAATTCCACAGAACGGTACATTTCCGCAATGGAACTTCCTGCGTTATCTGAACATGCTAATCACATTTTTGATATCGAAGGTATTTTTCCTTCCACAATCATCTGTGCTTGGCAACACAGTTTCACTGAAAGATAAATGTTGTGTAATGTCTCTACACAGTTTTATAAGTAGATCAAATCAATTAACACAGCAATAAATTAGTTTCATTAGCATGTTTCAGGCATTAGGAGGTGCTTTCCTAATTAAAAGCCACATATTTAAGCAAACGGTATTCCCAGTTTGTTCATGGAACTTACAGTTCTCTCTGTCGGAGTGCTGGCATGCTGCTATAGAGCAGGACCGAGATCTGCTAGCGACGCCACAGCGGTTCAGCGCCAGGCCGGTAACGTGCGCTGCCACCTCCGGGGACACAGTCGGGTAAAGGTCTGGCCCGCAGCTTCAGGACGCATTCGCTGAACAGGGCCCCTCGCGCCGTCAGAAGGCACACACACGCACACCAGGGGCTTTACAGCGGGTCACGCCATCACCAACTCATTTTTTGGGAAATTAACCTATTCAAAACTGCATTTACAAGGCCCCTACTTCGCATCGCTGCTGGTTTGGAGCACGTCAGGGATCGCCTGTTCGCCGCTCGCCTCCCTGTCCATCTGGCACCGCAGTAAGGGCGGTACACAGCACCGCAGGCTGCCCGCCGAGCCGGGCGGACAAGTTCGCTGCTCCCAACTGCCCCGAGAGCTTCGGGCAGCCACTGCAGACCCAGCACGTTCCAGACGGCGCAGAACAGAACTCGGTGTGAAACCCTCGGGACTTCCCCAAAACCACATGGAACTAACCGCCGCGCCCCCCCAGCTGATGCAGCCCCAACTGCCTCAATACGCAGCGTGCCCCACTCCATGGACGCCAACAGAACCGTCTCACACAAATGGGCACATCAACACTGGAAAATATTCCAGGCGAAGTTTTTCTGCAGAGTAAAATGGCAACCCCAAAGCACTCACCGCGTCATACAGCCGTAGGCGCGTGTGCAGGCTTTCGCTTCTTCCTGTTACATCCCAGCGTACGGGATTCAGGAGGAGGGATTCCCGCTCCTTCTACACGTAACGGTATTAACAAGCATTGCTGCTGCTGTTCTGTTGAGGTGGCAGCGAAACACACTTTAGAACTACTTTGCTTTTTCACAGAATCATCTTTTGTAGCTTTTCATCCAGAAAGACTAGTTAACCAAGAGCTACGCTGCTGCCCGAGACACCGTGCTATCGGTCTAGCGAAGAGAGGCCTAAAGGGAGGAAATAATGAGAAAACTGCAGAAACCTCTCTGTAGCTATAAAACAGATTTCTTATAAATCCTAAAATGAAGCAGAGAGCACTAGAACATGACATGAGCAGAATAAGATTACAAGAATATTTTTCACCTTATTTAAGTCCTGCAAAGGAAGAAATATATAAACCTAAAATTCCTGTAAAATTGTTATTAGCTCACGAAAACCTCATCTCAATACTATCGCTGGCCCAGCACACGGTGAAAGCACTGTTTTTCTCCTCTACCTTTATATACAAATACAGTAGCATCCACGAATGCAAAGATTTTGTTTAAAATAATGCTTCACAAACGTGTGTGTGAAGAGGTTTCAGTTCCATTCCGTGTGCCGAGTGCCCGGATCTGCTGTGGAGTGCCGCAGCCCTTGCTGAGAGAGGATCTGCTGTGTAGCACCAGCCCTTGCTGGTGAACGCAACACAACCGGCAGGCTGCCCTGCAGCTGACTAAGTCTGGGCAAATGGTTTTATCCCTCTAAAATATTTTGAAAGTAACTTTGAAAGCGTGACGTCTCAACTTCTTTAAAATGAACTGAGATACAGCATCCGTAGGAACCTCACAGTCATTTTCTTGAAAGGTTTATTTCATTTATGCTTGAAAGCACCATTCTAATACTAGCAATGGTGTTGCAGAGACGTTAATGTTCTTTTTACCTCTCATACCTTCAATGTACACGTTTAAATGTTCTCAGTGACACACTGACAATTGCAACTGAAATAGACAAGAAAAACCCCCAAATTCAAACCAAATCAAAATTGTTCAACCCACTCAGAACAAACATCTGTTCTTCCCCATTATTTTAATTTGTGGTTTCCAAGACCAGCAGCAGATACTTGGCTTTACACCGGTTAGTGCCGAATCAATCTCAGAGGAGTATTTCCAGGGCAATTTTGGTTTTGAGTGGCCGACTGGCTGGAGGCATTTGCGATATGAGAGAGAGAGAGAAATACTGAATTTTTTAGTGCCATTTAACTCGGTGACTCAAAGACAACTGACACACAACACCAAAGAACACAACTTCTGCTATCAAATACGTTGCCAGTAACGTCATCCAGTGAAACGAAGACAAGAGATTCTTTGAACGTTACAGTCCTCTAATCATCACGGAGAACTGATGGCTCCTCTGGCGTTCAAACGCGGCCCGCAGACAACAGTTTCCCAGATCCTGCTCTAGGCTCTTTTCTGACGATTTACTGAGCAGATTCTCTGCTTTCTTTAAAGTGTGCATTTGAGCAGCTACCACAAGAGAACAACATCCAGCTCTGCGGCTCAGCAGAACACAAACTTAACAGTTATCTAGGAACTGTTGTAACATGCGTCTGCGGCCTAGAAAACGAGATAAAAAAATACTCAGCACAGCGATCTGTGAAAATATTCACAAAATTCTGTTTATACTGTTCTTGCATGTATTTTCAACCAAACATCTGCATTGCTGAAGCAAAACAGTCAATAAAGTGGCAGCGTTCTTATCTGACTAGCACTGCAGAGCTACCAAGCAGAGTACGTGATTTAGCAGTTTCCCACTGTTCAGGCTTTTTTGTTCCCTCTACCATCTGCTTGGCCAGCCGTACGCCTAACGCTCCGCTGTGCAGGGCTCCTGTAAAACCCAACCCAAGTTAAAGTTGCAGGTGGAGGTTTTGGGGGATCGTAGATTTCTGGCTGTTTGGGGTCGGATGGTGCCTCTGGGATGGCCCTGGCAATGCCCCCGCACAAGGGGACCCTGTCCTCTCAAGTTCTGAGTATCTCCAAGGATGGATTGCCAACAGCCTCGGGGCAACCTGCTCCATCTCTTATGGTAAAATGTGTTTTCTTATTTTCCTTGTACTTCTGTTTGTGCCCAGTAGGTGGATGATGGGACAAACATCTTTATTTTCTAAAAGATGAGGACATTTGGTACGGAAACCACAGAGAGAAAAATGGAACGTTGTAAAATTTTAGTGTTTCTTTCCACAACTTTTAGCTTTTTACACACTTGAAATCATATAAGCTATTACGATGATTTACATTGAAAAGTCTCAATTATACGGTCCAAAGAATTGTGATGCTTCTGGCCAGAGATCACTCCTGTTCTTATATATGTATACACAAAGAGCTAATGTGTGTGATATTTTTTTGGGTAGATTGATAAAAAAGTGATTATAACCAAGTGTACTTGTTCTAACAAGTTACCTTTATCTGTAATGGGCCAATCATGAGGGCAAATACATGGTAATGTAAGTAGGTATTAACAGACAGGCCCTCACCAGCGAGCAGATGCAGCGATCTAATTTAGCAGTGCCAATTCTGGATTTACATCTTGCTCTGCATGGACTGGAAAATTTAGCTTGTGATGTCAATTTTATTATTACAAAGAATTTGTTATTCAGACATTAGCAGAGTCAGAATCTCTTTTTTACATTAAGGCATGGAAGTGGACTGTAAAGGAAATTATCTGACCAAACTGTGACTGAGCTAATGCGGCATTTAAATTGAAAAATATACAAACTGGGATTACAAATGATAGAGACTGACAAGAGAAAGAATACAGTAATGACAGTTCACAGCATAAGGAATCAAAACAAATTACATTTCCCTGATTAACCACTAGCATTTGATACAATAATGAACAGAAATGGCAGCAAACTGATTCACATTATTTTACCGCAGACTGTAACTGTATCTGAGTTCCAGGCTATTGCACACAGATCAATTAAAATGTTTTGCCTCATCAGATCTGTGCCTGACTGTATGAAATCACTGCACTTGGCAGGGAGAAATCCCCGAAGGAACAACCTCGGGCCATATTCCTTCCAGCATTTAATAATTAGTGCACCCAGGCTTAGAGACATTCATCTTATTTTCTGATCACCACCATCATATTCTAGGACTTAAATCAGATCTTAAAAGTGATTAATTAAAACTGACCCTGTAATTTCTACCCATAAGATGCCGAATCAGACAGAACCTGTGTGGGATTTTTCGTTTTCACACTTAAGTGTGGTCATTTAGTTTTGCAGTGAGAAGAAACTCTTTGAGACCAGATGACTTTATTTTTAATATTTCATTGCTTCCCCATAGACAGATCTAGAGCCCCAGAGGCTTTTTATGCGTATTAAGACTGTAATTTTTCTCCGAGACTTGAGGTATCACTGCTGTCTACAGCACAGTCCTGTGACTAATATCTCAATGTTTTCTAAGAGCCAACTCTTTCATTAATACAGATGTAATCGGCAGCCATACAACACATTTGTGCTATAAAGCACAGATCAAATCTGTCAGATTTATTACAAGTATTTACAGTGTTCTATATTACAATATTATTAAATCAAAATATTATTAAACCTAATAGAAGAATTGCAGGTACAGCACAAAGGTTACAACTGAACAATGTAATTAACACTCCGCAGAGTCCAGCATGTTCAGGATCTCCTGTTGACGAAGCTCAAACTCCATTAAGGAAGGGCAGTACTGGAGAAGCTGGCAATATGAAGTGGAACTGAAATGCATTTTCTTTTAGATGCTTTTTCTTACCCACCGGCAGTGCCAGGTCACGACTCTCAGAAAATTAAGGACATTGAGAATTCAAATGATAGCCCAGCAATGATGATACTTTCTAAAATGTGCTCCTTCTATCACTGTCTGAAAGACCTTTATATTAATTTAATACCGGTGCTTCAGCTGCAGAGGAAGAGTCTGACATCTCAGTAGGAAAATGCATTAAACCCCCACCCTGTCTGCGTAGACGAGGTATATCGTTACTCTGCTCCGCAGCTAAGCTCTTCCACCAATATTCCCATGGAGAACTTTCTGCTTCAGCTAAGGGAGAATGCTGATACCTCTGTTAGCGGAGAAAAAGCTCCAAGGATGTAACTCACAACGATAACAATGTTTTTGCATCATGTCCGGATACCAAAGAATATTGTGAACCCACAACAGCCCATCGCTTCACATGATGTGTGGAGAACTACAAAATCACCAAAAGCAAAAACAACCCTCTAAAAATAAACATAGGGGTTTTGTGACCTATTGCATAGCTATACCCCAAAAGGGTTAGTGTCGATGCAGGGCATCATGTCGGTGTTGACAAATCGCTGACAAATGGTGTTGGCAAGTTTTCTTGAGCAAATCTCCTTCAACGAGTTTCTTTCCTTAGAGATGACTGCTTTATTTTGTATCATAATGTTCCACCTACTGAGCTGTACCCATTCTGAGAAAACACGTCACCAAATGTGCTGCCTTCTCAATAAAACTTTGTTCTTTCTGTGAAATTCCTTGCACCCATCTCATTCGGCTCACTACCCTTGTGAGAAGAAACAGGGCTGGGCTGTTTGCTTGGGTGCAGAATGGGGTAACGCTGTGTATTCTGACGTGCGCATCACTGGTGGGACCCGGTCCCTGGGGGTGTGATTCTGAATCTTTTCCTGCGCAGCTCCTCATGCCTGGCACTGTGTTTAATAAGCAAACCCATGAGATCTAAATTCTATTTACACACTTACAAGAGAGATGCAATTAACTACCAGAAAGCAAGTCAATTGTTTAGGGCTGAGGAGTAAGAGGAAATCTGTTTTCCCTTCCTGTTTTTAACATGTGGCTAAGAGATTATAAATAATTCTTAAAATGTTATTTCTCAAAGTAGAAGAAAAAGATACTGTAATAAAATGTTTCTGTAACAACAGTGTATTAAGATGGAAAAACCACCTGAAAAGCAGTTATCACTGCTTTTACATCAGTACTGTATTATCTGACAGTTACCATCTGACAGCATGGCCACTGCTGCACGGTACCGTCGATGACAGAGTTCTAATAATTGAAATGAAATAAAAATCCGAGAACAAACCAATTGTGGTTAAAGCATGTAAATAATGCATCACAGTTCAAGAAATGAACTGCTACTGTGAATGGTTTCCATCGATTAAGGCCAAAGCTTCAAATTAACATTTCTAGCTAGAGTACCCACAGCATTCCCTACTCGAACAGCTCCTGGCTGAAACTGTTCTCCGCTTTAGTCGTGTCTGACTGTCGGTTCTGTTGCTATCTTTATGACCACTTGTACTGTTGCGGTAAAGGTAATCACTAGAGCAACCCAGTGTACATCTGAAACCATAATCATCGTGTATTGACATACCGTATGCCCCACAAAGCGTGGAACTGAATCTCTTTCATAAGTAAACTGGTTGAGGAGGAGCAAGCAGCTAGCCTGGATTTACAGACACTGTTCTGCACCGCCGCTTGTCTGCGGGGAACTCGGGGTATCAGCTGCAACGAGCCAACGGGACGGCGGGACCTTGACTAGCATGCTGCTTGGAACTTACTTTCCCGCGCTGCACTTAAAGCAGCGACTTGAAGTTGACAAGAAGTGATCACTACTTCATACAGCTATACTTCTCCCTCTTAAAATAGAACATAATTGGACAGGAAGAGCAAAAATTATTTGAAAATTCAATTGCGAATGAATTTTGTATTTGCCCTTCTCTTAAAAAAAAGAAAAAAGCAGCACAGCATGAAGGACAACTTCTTTAAAACGACTTAACGAAAAGCCACGTACGGGCCCCTCAACTGGAAGCGCATGAAAGCGTTTCAATCTTTGTCAAATTCGACAAAGCAGGTTCTTAGGGAGAAAAAGGTAAAGTCTCTTGGGATGTTTGTCCTGACAAACATCATTTTGCCATTTGTAACAATATCATCAAGATGCCTCAGCAAATTGATTTTGCGTTTTTCAAATCCAGGAAAAACTGAAAAAACCCACGGCCACCACAAAATACATCCTGGCATTCTTCCACTTCTGCACTCCTTTTTCTAATAAATGCAGCTTTCTTGAAATAAAGTTCTACCTTGAAAATCTGAAACTCGGCGCAAGACCATGCACAGAGCACAGCTCAGTACGTACGCTCCTGCTGAAAGGTCGGCATTTTCGGTTGGTCCCGATTCTGCAAACTGATCCGTCCACGGACGCACAGGCACGGGCACGCAATCCCCGTGCCGAGGCCTGCGGACAGCAGACCTTGTGTGACAGCTTACTGCGCGCCCGTGTTCGCTCTGCACATAGTCTGTACAGGTGCAGTACTGCACAAACGCTCTACTGAAAAATGATTAGCGAAAGTGAGTTAACACCACTTTCAAACCCAAATTTTCATTATTATTTCCTAAAAGTTCTATATTTCATTTAGAAATACTGTAAAAAATGTTGTTTACAGCAAAATGCAAAGATTTTAACAGATGAGATGGCTTGTATGATTGTTTATCACAGGGTTTGGTTTGAGATTCTTCACAGACGACTGTGCTAAACTATTTCTGGACATATTTAACATCGATGAACGCAGAGCGTGTGCCAGCAGATTGCAAAGTTCCGCTAGAAAGAGTTCAACAGCTTGACTTTAGTCTGGTTAGTACCTCCCCTCATAGTGCTCCACTCTCATCCCCCAAAATAAGTTTAAAAACAAAAGTACAAATCCCACACAAACAAAATCAAAACAAAACTGAAAAAGATCAAAGAAGAGAAACTGAAAGCACCTTGTGTTTGAAGAGTACACAGGGACGTAGATTTTGAGGTCACGGAGATATTTTTGAAAGCTTTATACAGTGATTTTTGTTCCAAGTCACCATTTAAATAAACAAAAATTACTATATATGTCACATATTCCTTTAACTGTAACAAAAGCAATCATAATTTGAACTGGAGCCTGCTATTTAAAAAAATCTGGTTTAAAGATTTTTCAGACGCTAGCATTATATTTTAAATGAAATTGTGATAAAAAAGCTTAGTATTTTTTGACTACTTGACAGATACTTACACAAAAAAGGGCATCAGCTGAATAAGAGTCTCTTTTTTGGGATTGGCTGTGAATTCTGGCACAGTCTGAATAATTTTGTTCATTACGTTCCTTAGGTAATTTTGTAGCTGCTTGCGTCGCTCTTCTACAAACTTCGCATCCTAAAAATAGAAAAAATATAAATGGCACAAAGAATATGTGTTTCCATTCTACAGTGTGAGTAAACAGACCTAATAAGCATAAAATTTGATCTTTTGATGATCTGTGTTTATTACGGCTCTAGAAATAGGCTGGCACTACGTAGGAAACCCTTGACTCCGTCCTCCTTGGACAGAAAGGAAAATCATGCAACCCAGGAACAACGCGCTCCACCACAGCACCCGCTGACAGGACGGTGGGTTCGCTCCTCGGCAGAATGGCTCTCCTGCGGCCCAGAAGCCTTCTCCTCATAGTAGACATCCACAAAATACTGCAGTTGTAGGGAGGCGGGGCCTAACAGCGACACCGAGGCAGTGGCATAACAACTTCTGCGACTCGTTGAGCCCCAGCATGACCGGTCATTTTCCCGCCGTCCCTTCAGGACTCCTGCTGTGCAGACGATGGGTACACCACCTCCAGAATGCATTCAAGTTTCTCTGGCATTTCTATTGCTATGTTAATAAATTGTTATTTTGTGATGGAGTTTTCATGTAGTAGATTGCTTTTTTAGAGATTTTATCACAACTCTCACGGAAGGGTTTTACTGAAGTTCCTGCAGTATTTTAGATCTCAGGATTTTACACTACAGCAGCCCCAAGAAATGAAATAATTCCATAAACTCCACACTCTGCTGAGGGACTTACAAATTAAAAGCCTAAAAATGAGCACAACACCTTGCATCCTGTGCCTTACATCTGGCTTAAACTTTGTCCCATGGGAGATGGCAATCACAGCAAACCGTACTCAAAGTCTCCGTGTTTCACGCTAACGTATGGCCATAACCGCTTCACAGCGAGATCGGGTGCCGGCTGCCTGGTGCTGCAGCCAGCACGCCCGCCGGGCGTTTCTCCGCCCGCAGAAACGCAGGCACCCGCACCACCGGGTTTAAATGTCCGAGTACGGCCCATAGGCGTGGCGCCAGAACCATTACTTGACAGTGACGGCTCCCAAAGGAAGACTATTACCTCGAAGATGCCTGTCCAACTGCGTTACACATCTGTGTCAGAAAAGCCTTGGAACAAATTCTCCAACTCATCCTCAAGGCAGGGATGCTCCTTGGAGCTCAGCAGGACTGCTGCGGCGTTCCTGGTGCCTCTACTGGCATTTCGTTCTGTTCTAACCTCTCCTCAGAAGTTACCAGGAACAGCAACATTTTTAGGAGATGTAAGAAAATGCAAAAACGTTCTGAATGGCCTTTCCCAAAGTAGGAATTTAGATTCACAGAATTTGAAAACCCAAACCCCAACCAATGCCAAGTGAGGTGCGCTTGCAAACACTGGCACCGGATCCTGTATACAAACGACGGCCTCAGTTTCTATAATGTATGGAAGTCTTTTCCGCTCTTGTCTTTTATTTGCATGTGATTACTTAATAACATGTAATTGTAATTACTGTAACATTTATAATTGCTGAAGACATTCATACTTCCAGGCTGCAAAAACTAAGGCAGTGTTTGCATTGTTCAATTAAGTTCACAAAATTCAAAAATATATAAAGGTTCTTTTCTGTTTTCTAGATATGAATTTAGAGAGGTGCCCAGCCCTGTTCCACATTCCAGTTTTATATTAATACACGGAATAATCAAGATCAGTGTGAAAATAAAAAACCCCACGTATTATGTGGTTTGAGATTTCTTTTTCATCAGTCACATTGCTTTTCAGCAACACACACTACACACACAAACCGCACAGCAAGTGGTTCTAGTGTTAATGGCTTCACTAATAAATGAAGAAATAAAATCTGAAACCCCCTGGAAACTGGTTCTTTCTTAAAAACCAAAGCTGCACTGCTGCTGCTTCATGCAAGCCACTCTGCCCAGTCTCCTGCCCAGGACTCCACACCTGAGGACGGCTACTGCTCAGACGGAACGGAGCGACAGCTTGCTCCGTGCCCCGCGGCACTGACGACGTCTGGACAAACGTGTGGAACAGAAGCCTGTACAAGCTGTTGGAAAATGTTAAAGCAAAAACTGTAACACGTGGCAACACGCAGTATTAGAGTAAAACAGAACGCTCGTAATAAAAACGAGTGTAGTGCAATACCAATTCATTAACATAAATTTCACTATTTTTCCTCTTTTCACTAAGATTTTTGCTCGTACTGGGTTCTTTGCCTAGCTCAAGGAACAGCCTTGCCTTCCCACCTTTTCACGCAGAGGATTTAACGTGTCACACCCTCCCGTTGGCAGCGACGCCGGTTTCCCACCCGGCTGCATGCCGCAGAGGACAAGGAAGCACGGCACACGGGGGCTCTCGGAGAAGGACACAAACTCTGTGGAACAGCTTTGGCTCCAAAAGCTTTAACCACATGAGCAGCGGTGACATCAGGCACATGAGAACGTTTCAGCAACGGAGGAATCCTCCCCCCATCTCACCTGGCTGTGTGTGGGGAAAGGAGCGGCGTGCTGGGTTCCGCAGCCCCGCTGCTAGCAGAGCCAGCCGCCGCCTGCAGCCCCAGAGAACGCCCTCGCCCACCACGCTGCTGCCAACCACACTTTCAAGCCCCCAAGAACATATCTGTTTTTAAAGTACCGCTTTCATTAGCATTTCTTCAGTTCCTAAGTTCTTTTGGTCACAAATCCTCAGGAACAGGGCTTTGGGTACAATCATTTCAGTTACGCTGACATTTGCTCTCAGGCAGAAGCTGCGTTCCCTTAGCACGGCTTCTGTCCCGCGCAGGCGCTCACACGAGCCCTTCTTTCACAGGCAGGACCATGCTCTTACAAACACGGGAGCAAGGCGCTGGGCGGAGGGACTGTCTGTCCCTTCGGTTACTGTTAGGAATCTCATTAACGGCACAACGGAGCTTTCTAATTAAGACTGCAAGGACATGCGTAGGGAAGGCATTTTTGCTGTTTGCAGCTGATCAAATTAGTCTTATAAAATAGCTATTTTCCTGTCATTTACTCAAGCAAAATACAGAAAATCTCAGAAATTAAACTCAGCCCGAAAACAGTGAAAACTGCTGTTCTGGCATGACACAAATCTGGCCTCCAGCGCCGAGCGACCCGCCGCAGCACGCAGCAGGGCCCGTGGTCCCCAGCAGAAGCCACGCAGACCTGGGGCAGGGCGAGCCCGCCGCAGGGCGGTACTTCAGCACGAAACATGCATTTTGCAACAGCAGGTCGGCCGCTCAGAGGAATTATTGTACCACACCGCTGTTACTGCCAAGTTGTTGCAGTAATAAAGAATACATAGAATAATTGGTAATGGAAAACCACAACTGGTTCAAAGCCTGGCCAATTTTTTCAGTCTCAGGGTAGCTGTTGCCCCCTTTTCATTGGGCCCAATTATCTACAACTGAGATCTAGCTGGTATTTTAGATTCCAACTCCTAAATAATATTTTTATTTACCAGCACAAAGCAAAGGGAAAGGTTTGGATTTGGATTTGTATCAGGGAAAAGCCCCGCACGTTCAGCACACGTATGAGCTGGTACCTGTCAATACGAACCCAGGCTTGTGTGTCTGTTCTCACAGGGAACAGCAGATCTCCCCCTAAGAGCGGACAGGTTTACGTATGCTTGATATGAACGTACTTTCAGGACAACGGAATTTTGTTAACATTACAACGACACAGACTGTTGCAAAAACTCCTTACATTTTCACAGAATTAGAAGTTAGATTATGTGGTTTCATTTTTAGGAAAATAAATGCATGTAAGGGAAGATAAAGTAACAGTAAATGAACGCACACTTCCAAGATCTCACTGAAGAGAGATTCTGCTAATGTGGTGGAAAAAGAGACCTGCCCTCAAGAATACGGGGGGGTATTCTTACAGACATCAAAGGTCATTTCTGAAATCCAGGTAAGAAAACTGTATAGAAGAAATGGAACGGGCAAGATGAATACATAGCAGGTCTTGTCTCTAACGAGGAAAAAGAACTCGTGCCTTGAATCGTCAAGGCAGTCATTCGACTGGTTCGGATCCAAATCACAACAAAGACCTTTTTCTTTGCCTCACAAACGTCTCTTTTTATTTGCAGGAAAGCTGTATGAATTTTACCTGCCTTTATTATATATGTTGCTTTTTTAAAAATCCAGCACTAGCAGAAGCTCTGGACAAAGACCAGTAAGTTCTTTCAAATCTGGGTATAAAAATAAATTTTGAATAATTGTGGCATTGATTTTTTTTCCCAGCAGCACATACCAAAAATGGCACTAAAAGCAGCATTATACATATTTGGTTCCTATACTTCCAAGAGCTGTAACTGTTTATAGGATGCTAATTATATATAATTTGGAATTATTACAGAAAAAACAGACAGTGCTATATTAAGCCTTTCTCCATTTTTATATAGAACGTACTAGATCCTTCCACTACCCATTTGGGACCACGTCTGTTTAAACATTTTCCTGACTCAGGCCCTCAATGCTGTTTCTATGAATCTTTCCATGAAGCACTGGAACAATTGCCTACCAGCTTACTGACTTGAGCGCCAAAGGCGAGGCCGGCCCTTTCAGTTCCTCTAGCTGGGTCCAGGGGCAGACGGAATGGTCCCACCAAACCTGAAGAAACAAAACTCGTAACGATTACTTGTAAAGCATCTCCTCCTGTTCCCGTGGTCAGCCTAATGCTTGATCCCACGGTGGTACGTCAGCTCCACCCCGACCAAGGAGGAAGCCTCACCTGCTCAGCACCACCTGAGGAAGAACCATGAAAGCATCCTGGCACGGGAAAGGACCGTGCACTGCCTGAACCATAGCCCACTGCCCCTCCTGACTGATTAAGGATCTCTCTGTCCCTGGTAAAAGAGAGGGTACGATACGGAGAAGGACACAGTTACCTAAAAGCCACCGGCAGGCTCTGATATACACCCGTGGGGCATCTTGGCCACATCTGCCACCAATTTATGCCCAGAACACTTATATTGTACACAAATTCTTAACTGAGACTTTAACAACCAGCAGCCACCTCCAACTTGTAGGCATAGTTTCTGAAAAACAAAGCTCCTACTGTTTCTGCAGAAACTACTGTCAAGGTTATTTCCAAGCCCACAGTTCAAGAGCATGTACTTTTGGTTAAAGAGTCCACAAAATTTCAGCTAACGAGCGAAACCGCTTCAGACTGCAGAAGCATCAAAACACATCTGGGAATATATTTTTAATCCGAAATGAACGTCTCCCAAAATATTTTATGAAATTCCTTTTGACTGAGAATTTGCCAAGCTTCTGCCCACAATAAAAAATGTTAATATTAAACTATGAATCTCTAAAAATGAGAATACATAATGGAAAGCATACAGACTCTCAACACATTCTAGAAGATGATGTTAAGCTACAAAACTAAAAAGCAGTCTGACGGACCATGCTTTACGTTACATCGTTTCGCAGTTTTTCATTACAAGCCAAGTTCATTCCAGCCTGCAGTTCAAATCGTTTCACACAACTGCTCGTCTTTCACACTCACTGTCAGCACGCAGCAGATGGCAAAACGTTGATACTCTTCATTATTAATGGGAGAGCTCACTTGAGACGTTTCAAATATTTTCCAGGAGCTGTTGGAGATGGTACGATTGCCATGGTTACCTGCCATGATTTAGGCACAGATAACACACTTTCATGTTCTGGGCTTGGTGCTGCTGCAATCAACATAAAGCGCACAGCTTTGGATGTCCTAGCCATTACTTATCACTTAACTAACCTCCTACTGTTAGCTCGGGGTGTGGGGGGGGGGGGTGGGGGGGGCCAAAGCCAAAACCAAACAAGGAAACAGCTCAGCGCTGAACCCAACTCAATGAAAATCAAAGGAAACACGGCTCCAGGACTCCAACGGGAGCTGCATCAGCCTCTGGTACCAGGCAAGGCATCCCACCTGAAAGCAAGCTGAGAACAGCAGAAATGAATTCAGGTTATTCTAGTGTAGCCTCATGTTTTTCACCTTCTCGCTCAGGCAGCCTGAGCGGAATTGCCCTGTCAGCTTTTGTCTGTCTACACACTCCAAACTGTTAAGCTCAGAACGGAGCTGGAAATCAGATGCGGCAATGGGGACTCAGTGAACATCCGATTGCTGAGTTGTTCTCACCAGCTGGTCATCAGAACACAGGTAGCAAGTATTAATTTTTCCAGGCTAATCGGCATCTTATTAATTGGTCACAATAAAACACGACTTGAATACACCTGTCCTTCAGTAACTACCGCATCATGGAACAGTTTTACGGAGGTACAGTTTTCAATACTAAAGATGCCAAACACTACCATATTATATAAAAATCATCTCAAAATTATTGGAACTACATGAGCTTCCAATTTCCATCCTACCTGCATTGCTGCTTTCTGTATGGCAGAATCAGGCAAGTGTTACACAACAAAACAAGGCTACACAATACACAAAATTGCCATTTTCCCCATCCCACTGTGAGATTTTTTGTACATTTATTGTTCAGTGGAACTAACAGGAACTTAAGAGGATTCGATACAAAGAAGAAATCAACGAACTGTCAGTTTTGAAAAGAAATATATCTTTCTTTAAACAGAGTTACTACATAATTGTAATTATTACTCTGTGTTTGTCTGCTAAAATAGCTGATGCCTTCCCACCTCCAGCTAGGGGTTCGTTTCAGCGATACCAGACAGTAAGCAAGCTTTTAGATAAAGTCATTTGACAAAGGCACTGCTGCAAAACCACCCAGCAGCAGAGCTGCTAAGGGTGAGCTACGGCCCAGCACCCATTTCTGTGGACAACTGCCACATTTTCAACAGCATTTCTCACTTCTTGCGACGCGCGGCACCTCCTGCAGTGCCCTGCAGAGCCGTGCAGCACAGCCTGTCCGCTCGGCCAGGGGACAGCTGCGCCAGCCCCCCCAGGAGCCCTGCGCTCAGTCTGTGCCTCGCAGATATGGTTTGTGTGGGGTGGCAATTCTGAAGAAAGTCTTACCTTCTACTTGGAGTGAGGGGGTGGTTTATGTATCAGAGCATCACAGCTACAAAGGTTTAGTCATACTAAGGTTTTGTGCATGCTTTCTCAGAATGCAACGCTGCTGTGGAGCATCCTCTAAGCAAGTCCAGAGCACAAGGATGCTGACAGACACCTCAAGCGTGTGGTCCCCAGGCCCTACCAAAACAGCAGACACTCCCAGTTCGATAAATCCTTCCCCGTGAAATAAATCCTGGCCAAGCTATGTCCTGTACCTCCCTAAACTGCCGCAGGCACTTACAGAATCC
The DNA here is from genome assembly GCA_013399095.1 of Psophia crepitans. Lineage (NCBI taxonomy): Eukaryota > Metazoa > Chordata > Aves > Gruiformes > Psophiidae > Psophia > Psophia crepitans. Next base: position 271,493 of record VWZZ01004141.1, read on the forward strand.
TGGCACCAAGTTTGTTTCTTAGGATACCTGGCATTTTCAAGCTAGTGATATCACCCATCCAAAAGGCTAAGCCTTCTCAAAACACTCTTCAGAAAAAGTGTGAAAAATTAATAAATATATAGACAGAAAAAAAGAAAGCTTGAGACGAAAACTAAAAGCGATCTCGTTTTGGTGTGCTGTTTAATGCTACTGTCAGAAAAAGAACTCAGTTGGTAACGTTATGCTAACAGAATCCAGTGACATCTGATATTTTGTTATCTGAAGACATAAATGCCAACCATGTGTCATTTTGTCAACTGGTCAGGAATCAACTGTTCAGTAAAAAGCATCAGTAGAAGACTGCAGCCTATGGCAAGGCCCCTAGGGCTCATCTTTTCCTCAGCTATTGAACAGGGAAATTCTATTTCTGTTTGCTCCTCAGACCACGCATTGCCAGCCTACCTTTATTTTTATTCCAGAGATTCTGGAAACTACGACAGCAGTTCATGAAACTGAGACCCATTTTTTCACTAGCCTGTATTACCATAATAACTACCAACAATATTAGTTAAAATGTGCCTCGCTTCAGTGCTTCCTCCCAACACTGCCATTTTCTTTCCCAATTTCTTTCTTTTATCAGGTTTGAAAACACCCTGAAGACCAATAAAGACAAACTCTAAATTTAAAACGACGACAAAAAAAGAACCCCGAAACCCTCTAGAAACATGGTACGTACAGTGCTTATGGTGTACAACCTTATATATACAAGCTTACAGTGATGCCTTCCCTTAAAAATGAATAAATTAGTACATTTTAAAAACCCCACAGCAAAGAGCCAAACCCACAAACAAGTTAACGAACACCGACAAATTGTCTCCTACCCTCTCAGCAAGGGAAAGAAAGTGCGTTCAAAATTCCCCACGAAGTTCAGGAGCACTCATTTCTCTCCCGTGTTTCAGCAACGCTTGCCCTTCCTGCTAAGTCCCTCGAGCAGAACTTGTGCCAGGTCCCTGTGGCTGGAGGTGCCGCAGGCGAGAGGGGACGCCAGAGAGCGTGGATGGGTGCAGAGGGCCAGAGGGGTGCTGGCAGAGGAAGGTTCTGGGACCCACCAGCCCGGGGCTGCCATCTGCCCTGACGGACATGGCCACGGCCGGCCCCCCTCGCCCACTGACAGCCAGCACCCCCTCAGGCACCTGAAGGAGATCTCCAAGAATGCTGCCAGCTTCAGGCTGCTGTCTATACCTCCAGCTAACAGCATCCAAACACATTTACTTGAAGTGTTTTAACTCTGGCAAGTAAAAGTACAATTTGGGGGAGAAAAAAAATATACAAACCAAAACGCAGAAAAATTCATCGATACAGCAGCTTACCATCCCAACTGCCAGGCAGCGGCGGGCCTACAAGATGGTCGTTGAACTTTACTCCCACTCAAAAGACTAGATGCTCCTTCAGCAGAAACTTTATTTAGATACACTCTGATAGAACAATTCTATTTTCTAAAATAAAAATCAAATGAATGAGGAATATTGATATCAAGTGCTTGTTATTTAAAGTACCTTACATGGTACAATGAGAAAAGCCAGATTTTTCATGCAGAAAGAGTCTCCAGCATTTCACACAATCTGAAGTATTCAATGTTTCGTTCCCTCCACTTTCTGAAAAATTAACACTGTGCTTAGTCCTAGCAATCGCTCCAAAAGCTGTAGAGCAGGTAAGATTAGAATTTGCCAATATTTTAAACCAATACATTTGGGGGGGTGGGGATGAAGCATATTGAAAGGTACAGAAAGACAGAAAAATGTGGGTAAAATTTCAAATTCAGAAAAAGAATGGTTTAGTTTTATTTCCATAGTCAGGTGTCCCTGCTAAGGTCTCTCTGGAAGGAAATTCATTGATCAAAGTAACTTCGTAATTTAGCATCACCATCACAATAAGAAATAAATTTAGAAAATTATTTTTATATTTTCATTTTATACCAGGAGGCTACTAGAATAACGAAACGATGCGTGAGTTGTTACCAAACTGCAATACTTCATCTAGCAGTTGTCCAAGCAGCACCTAACTTGCATTGCTTTCTTCCCCCCGCCCCATAAGCTCATGATGTAAAGCAACCCCATCTGAACTTCTGTGGGCTCTATCTTCAATCATTCGTTAGAATTAATTGCTTCTCTTAACTGTAGGATTACAAGACAGCACAAATAAAAACAACTCTTAACAGGCAAGATTCTGTTTTGTAGACTCTCTATAGTCTGCATTCTTTCTCCCTAAACTTCAACAGCAACTAACAGCAAATGTTGGTAACTTGAAAAAAGACAACGTTCAGTATTCTCATGAAATGTTACACTTGAGCTCAAAATGAACACATTAATTCAGTGGGACATTCTGAAGGAGAGGGAGAGGTAAGAGTTGGCAAGCTGTCTACTCTTTAAATGCACGGACGGAAAAGGCCATGCAGCCCTCCGGGCTGGGCCAGCTCGAACCTGCACGCCGAGCTCCAGGGAACCCGGACACTGCAGACTGCGGAACCTGAAGTGCTGGCTATCGGCTATTTGCCATAGAAAAGCCAACTGTTTCCTACTGACTTATTTCTCTTAGACAGTGATATGATCAAGAAATGGAAATGAAGAACTGAAAGCTCTTCCCTCGGTGCTGTATACATAAAACATCAACTGCAGTCTTTTCCAGTAGAAAACCCAAAGAATCTGGATTCAAAATCTGAAATACGCTGTAGTCCCCCTCAGTGTGCAGGTGACAGTGCCAGAAATGAGGTCTGCTGTGACTAGAAATCCTAATAATTATGCCAAGTGTGAAATGATTTTTATTTCTATCTGTATGGCACTTCAGGGACGTTCCCTGTTTGAAACCAGGCCATGTTCACTCCTGCACAGAGGCTGGCGAAAGCTCCTACTTCTCTGAGAACTGAACTTCCCAGTTATGAAGGGACAGGGAGAACTTAGGGGACAAAGTTTCTTTTATGGCTGCAGAATGCCACAGAAACCAGCACACGGCTGTACATACAGGACTGAGTGAGCTGCCTTCCCAATCTGAACACCACACAAAAGGATCCCTTTCTCCTTAACCATGCTACAGCACAAGCGTGGCTGTCAAATTTCTATTAGCTACAGTTTTTCTTTAAAACCCACAAGGCAAAATAGTGTATGAAAATAACTCAATATACAGTTAAGTCCAGTAAGAGGGTTGAAAATTAAAATCTACTCACTTTGAAAATCGAGAATAATACAGGATTTAAGCATCTATATTACATCATCCAAAAATCAAATTAAAGAAGCATTAATGAAAGCAATCCTTAACTTCAATTTTTTAATATATAACTTCAGGATTTACATTTCCAAAGCTTTTTTCCTTTAATAAATGTATTCCAATTCTGAAACATCGGAGAGTCACCATTTTGTACTAATTCTACTGGAAGACATCTGATATCACAGCTTAGTCCTAAGAGATATTACTCAGCCCACTGCCCCGAGGCATTACCTCGGAGTGTTGCCTCTCCTCTGCTCTCTGTGCCACAGCCCCGTGACAGTTTGCCTTTGACAAACTAATCTGACGCAGGACAGTTTCTATGAGCTACCAAACCCCAGAGAGCACAAAATTACGTATCTCTGTACTTCTGATTCCAACACAAGCCACACACAGTCTTATGTTGTAGGATGTCCTGAAGTTCTTTGCTGAGTTGGGGCACAAAACCACCCCAAGACTTCCTTCCCCAAGATCCTTTCTGAATCATCCTCTTTCAAGCATCCCACACTACTTCTGTTACATTCTATGTACTAGTTAAACTTCCTGTTTTAAAATACGTACTTCAAACACTGCCGGTTCATTACCTATTACAATCATATTTGCTCTCCCAGCAATAAAATGTCCACTGGACACATTCATGCAACTTGTGAATCAATTCCTTTAAGCCATGAACATGGCTTTCCATGTCAGCCTAGAATGACTGGTATTGCTTTTACCAATGAGATAGTCTGGAACAGTAGCTGGAGAAGTATGAACGCAGGCCCTTCTGAAGGGATTTGAAGGATGCAGGAAGTTTCATTCCTTGTTTCAGTCAGTCACAGAATCACAGAACACTTTGGGTTGGAAGGGACGTCAAAGACCACCACGCTCATTGGTGAGACAGCAGGATCTCACAGTTCCACTGGATCACAACGGCAAAGTCCACACCGTGGTAACGTATGTGTGCAAGCTACATCCTGCACTGTGTAATGCAGCGGGCACAGGACAACACACACTGAATTCTGAACTCCTGCTCTGTTGGAAAAGTGACTGATTGTGGTGAACACACAGGGCTCTTCTTAAGGAGGCAGAAATAGCTCCAGTGAATATGTCAATAACCTTGAAAGAAAACTATGTAGCATCACCTCTCTGAAAAATACCAGGAACGTAAGTGGCTTTTCTTCCCAACCAGCGCTCTCATCAAACCATTCATCCCTCCCCTCAGCCCAACCCAGAGCAGCTAACCCCCACTCTCCCACAGAGAAATACTCCCACCAAAGCTAACAAGAAACACCAGAGCTGTATCTTAGGTACCTGCAGATATACGAGCACTTCGTGCACAGAGACAGGGAAAAGAAGTGACTAAGAGGAAGCAGAGGATCCAGTGTTGGAACCTTCACAGACATGTCCTGGCCTGGTGTCCCCGATGACCTCTGTCCCTAGCCTAGCAAGGCTCTCCCAGGGCAGCCAGCCTCCAGGCCAGCTTACCGCCCAACCCCGCAGGCTGAGCCGCAACGGACGGCGCTGCTTCCTGGGCCTGAGCACCACGAAGAGCCTTGCAGCCTTGGCCCTTGCTGCTTGCTGCCAAACTCGGCCTGAGGCTTCTGTAAAAACCCTTTCTTCCTCTCACGCGCCTCCTCCTCTTAGCCCCTTCCAAGGGCAGTGTGGTACCTCCATCATCTGGTCTGAAAAGCACCTTCACAAGGGTCCTTGTCTCTCAGTAGACAGAACAACTTTTTACAGTATGGAAATAAGTACCAGGGGATCCACATCCACAGCATAATGTGAAACCCTTTAGAGCAAAAGATTAAAATTCAAACTCTGATTTGAATGGCTTCAAATTACTTCACGTATATATGTACACACACACAGCCAGACAGCGCTCTACTTGATACAACTTTTTAAAAGCAATGAACATCATAAGCGTAAGACACAAGCTATATTCCCTTTGCAAAGGAATCTTTACCTTCTATACCTTTAATCCTAAAATAGCTGTCCTGCAGACCCGCACACTCTTCACTATCTTCAGCAACAGGCAAACAGACCAGACACCGATAGAACAGCAGCTGTGCTGGCAGCAGGAAAAAATAACCGGAAGCCGCCGGCACTGTCAGTGCAAAAGCAGGATTCCCACTGGCAGTCCCTGGCGAACAGAACTTGCGGAATTACAAGACACACTCCAGAGGCCTGCGTCATATATACCCTAACACCTTCACTTTCATATATACCCTAACCCCTTTCACTATGAGGGTGACAGAGCGCTGGACCAGGCTGCCCAGAGAGGGTGTGGAGTCTCCTTCTCTGGAGACATTCAAAACCCGACTGGACACGTTCCTGAGTGATGTGCTCTAGGTGGCCCTGCCTTGGCAGGGGGGTTGGACTAGATGATCTTTCGAGGTCCCTTCCAACCTCTGTGATTCTGTGAACACCGTCTTTGGTGATGTCATACGCATACATCTTAGGTACATATATATAGAAACAGATACCTTTTAAGATACAAACATATAATGTTTACAAACTCCTAAAATAATCACATACACAAGATAATCTCCAATTTAGCTTAGTCACTGATAGGCGAGAGGGCCACTTTTGCTGTGTTGAACTAACATCTGGGCATGACACAAGCTTTGGCTAGAGAAACAGGTCACGCACTTCAGCTGCATGGGCTAAAAATGATGAGTGACGTTGCTCTCAACATTTACTCCCAGACAGAAAACTTACTTTAGATTTCTGTATTGTTCCTCCTATGTAGTTGAGGAGTCATGGCAAAGTCACTCTCTTCTAATCTCAGAAAAGTGCTGCGTATTCTTTCCATACATGGTATCCGATGTTTTAAAGGGAAGCAAAGGATATCGGGCAGCCAAGTCAGCACTCAGTGGAAAGCTCCCTTACTCAATTTCTACACACTTAAACAATCATGGATTTTACATCTTCAGTGGAAGCAAAGAACCATTTCTATTTTGATACATCCTCTGCTGGGACAATACCCTTGCAAGAGGACACTTAATTAGATGTTTACTCAGTTACTAAAATCCATTCTTTAAGTGTTGTAATCTGCTCAATGCAGAAGTAGCAACTGAGATGTTAAGGACATTACAATATTCAAAAAAATTAGAACAACAGGTCCAGTAAATACTCACGTACTATTACTTAACCATTAGTCTGGAGGCAAGATTTGAAGAAGTGAGACACCAGCACAGCACCAACAAAGGGTCAGAAGCTAATGTAAGGGCTCATCTACATAGAAAAAATTAAGCTGCACTTCTGTGCAAAAGCATCCAGGGATCCCTTTGCAATCAAGTATGATGGTCATACAGAGCTTCTCCTCATGAGCTTCCCGTAACTTGGCACACTCTAGACCTCACGGAACCAAACCAGTCCTTTGAGTGTTAGGAACCTGACAGAAATCAGAAGTCACCAAGACTTAAACTGCGGTAACGGAGGTATGTATTCAAAAGACCCAAAGTACCTGAAGGCTAGCTAAAAGGCCACCATCTATTTCGCACAACAAAACCAGAGTTTGAAATTACAAGTCCTGGTATGTACACCTACATACAAAGACTTACACAAACCAGGCTGATACATGGGGAGCATCTCTTGAAATTACAAACCCAAGCAGTTCAAGTCTTAAAAACACAGCTCAAATTTCTAAGTTTTAAATAATCATAGGATCACAGAATGGTTAGGGTTGGAAGGGACCTCAAAGATCATCTAGTTCCACGGGCAGGGACACCCTCCACTAGCCCAGGGTGCCCAAAGCCTCACGATCTGCAGACTAAAAAAAGTAGTACAAACATATCTGATGAGTATATGACATTCTCTTATACACACAACAAAAGAGAAGAAACATGTTTCTTGTTTTCACTCCAACAGGAGACGGATAAACCACAGGAAGCACACTCACTCTGGCGAGCACTACCTGTAGGGATTTTGACAGCTATGTGCTACCAGCACTGAAAGATCATGAGTAGAGATTATAGCGCGTGGGGACTAGTATAGATGAAACTCAACACATGGAGCCTGGCAAGCATTATTCTTACATTTTCCTTCAGTACTTAAATTATCTGTTCTGACTTCATTCAAAGCAACATTTATAAATCAAATTATTTTTTAATTGCTTTACATGAGTTCTAACTTACTATATTCAAATGTTTTAACTGATGCACTGAAAATAAGGTTACCAACTTGAAAAGCAAATACATGCTCCTCTTCGTAATTAAAAACGGTTACTTGTCCAAAGCCGCATTCTGTCCTCTTCTCTGTCCATTTTCTACTAATTGGCTTTCTGTATATTACATTTATGTCTCCTCAAGCATTAAATCTAGTTTCTAATCCTACATACAGAATTCATTGAAAAATCATTAACATGAACTGTTAAGATAAATTGTTCCAACTTAAAGCAAATGAAAGGCAAAAATACCTTAAAACATAGTGATTAGAATACAAATATTAGACTCACAATCTGTTTTACAATTGCTAAACGTTTTCAGATTTCACTGCTACTTGATGACAACAGATATGCAATAAAACCCACTTCATTTCCTTACTTTTTAACATCCTCATACAACTCGAATTCTGCTTTTTTTCCTCCCCCTCCCCTCCTTATTTTTTTTTTTTGTTTCTTCATTTTCCCCTGTGTCAAACTCTGCAACTTTGCATTTGAATCTGATCTCCCTGATTCCTACTGCAGTAAGCAGGAAAATCATGCAGGAAGATTAATAGTTCTCTGGAGTTTTTCCTGTGTTCTAGTCAGGTTCCCTCCTCAGAGCTCCAACACTGTGCACAGGAAAGAGCCGAGAGCTTTCAGTGGTTCCAGGTCATTCTGTAGGAGATGGTGTCCCCTTATGGTCTGGGAGGTTCCCTCAACCCGAGATACATAACCGAACACCGAATTCAGCGCTGGCATCAAGGGAGGTATCAGGTCCAGCAAAGCCCTCTTCCGATGCCAGAAACACACAGAACGAGCGCATCCCTTTCGGGAGCCTCCCAGTGCCGAGCACAGCCTACTGAAGGTATGCCATGAGTCCCAGCATGCACGTACAGACCCCAGGGGTATAAGAGTACACAACCCACCCTCCAAAAGCTGTAAAATAATCTTTCTTAGCCCTTCACACATGGGGGACTGTGTCTCACCAATCTGTTATCTGGGCATCTAATAGCCCTGAGGATCTGTAAAGGCTAGGAGAACCATAGATTGACATGGGCTGAAGAGATACTTCTGAGAGCAGAATTTAGCTGCTCGATCTGCTCTTTAGGCACCGATTTCAGACTGCATTGATTAATCTAGAAACGGGAAGACAGCTGCAATTCTATTAAAAACAGTGTAACTAATAGGAGACAGAAAAAATTTCTACTGGGATCTAACAGCATGTCTGAAGGGGAACACGCTTTGGGAGCCACCGAAGCTAAAAACGCAGTACTGAAGAGAGCAGTATTGGCAATCTCTCTTCTAATGCTTATTTCCAAACACTTGCATGTGTAACGTCCTGCACAAATCCTTCATCCTAAACAAAAGCTCTACAAAATTTCAAGACAGACATTCCCACATAAATTACTTAATTTTACACTGAGTTTTTAAACCTTCCAATAGCTTCAGCTTGCTCTGCCGTGGAAAGGAGGGCTATCTCACGGCCACTGACCCATCTCGGTCAGTCTCACGGTGCAATGTGTTCCACGGGGCTGCAATCCCTGCTGGATCTATAGGGTAATTGTTCCGGAAGCGTAATCCACCACACTGCACAAACCCAGGCAATATTCCTAAAGCAACACGTACTGACATGGCACAGAAAATAGCACCACTCAAAGGACAAGGTTTGCCTACGCAACACACTGTGGCAAGAAGCTCTTGTGTGATAAACTGAGGCAAGCTCTTGCAAAGCCGACAGGAAAGTGCCACTCTGGGACCTGCAAGCTATTTAAGCTGGAAGCCAGAAGTATAACCATGTATCCAACCAGTATAACCAGTTCCAATTATACAGCTGACTTATGTGTCATCAGAGGGTCTTGCAGGAGTGCAACGGATGGCACCCATTTCTGACTGGAAAGAAAAGATACTTCTGCTGAGATCTGACAGGGCAGAAAGCGATTGTGGTTACGCATGATTAAGGTAGAATTTTGGCCAAAAGCAAAAGCACTGAAAGAAGCAGCAATGCAAATTTTTTAATGAGTTGCTCAACTGATAATTTTGTATGCATCAATTGTGCAACTGAAGTTGTAACTCAATTAGTATTTAAAGTAATTAAAGATGAAAGACTATCAAAAAAAGCTTAAAAGCAGGCTTTTGTAATTCATTGAAGTGGCTGATACTCCATTACTTCAAAAAAAGGAGAATTCGTTATGTAACAAAGAAGAAAATACATTGTTTCTATTATAAAACTATCCACTAAAAATTAAATGAAAAATATCTCCCAATATATGAAAAAAAGCAGAAAAGCCTCCTAAGTCCTTCTGTTTGCCAGGTCAGCAGGCAATGAACAACGGCATCAACTCAGGCGTTGTGTAAAGCAAACAGACCTACAGATTTTATCAATAAATTCCACATATTTTGTATCACCACCACTTATTCCAGATTGTGTACATTACTACTCATTTCATATCACAAGTGCCAAGCTGACCTACCCATTTTTATGAAACACGTGGGAAATCATTTGAAGTCAGAAAATAAGAAAAATTACTTTACTTCTCAATCCCTACTGAACTTGTGATGTATATTGCAGTGTGTATTTGAACTCTTGAACATTTTAAAATTTTGGTGATTGAGGATTAAACTACACAATACTACATATTTACTACATACATACTACAATATATACTGTATTGGCTGCAAAACCTTATGTGGTAGGAAAACACAGATATTCCCATTTTAAAATGGGAGAGCTAAACCACAAGATCATGGGAATTAAGCACCCAAATGCCTTTAAAAAGATGGTTCAAAGAACTCACAACACTTGGTGAACAGCCCTGGAAATCTGAGAAGTTTAGACTGACACTTTTTAAACTTTACAGAAATATTTAGTGAATTACTCACAGTCTTAATTGCTGGCATTTACTGAAAAGAAAGGCGTAGAGATTACACTTTAGATCTACAGCTGTCCAGTCCAGTTTTGGGGGTTTGGGGCATTTGTCTACTGTGTACGTCATCAATATTTCATTTAATAACAACAGTTTTCTTCTCAGCAAGATGAAAAATCAATGCATTATTATACTACATTATCTGTGAATGTGCAGCTGATGAGGGCAAAGTCTGTATAAAAATAGCAGGTACTGTCTAGCAGGTGTAAAACACAGTTATGACAGTCACCTCTTTTTTTGCATATGTGGCTAGGAAAGGTTTTTTCCCCCAACTCTGACTGGTACTATGAGCTCTTTTCAGTACCTTGTTTCCAATGGCCTTTTTGGGTGGGAAGTTGAAAGTCCTCACTTGGTGGTATTTATTCTGTAATTTGTGATGCAAGCTCCTGAACTCCGCATATCTTCGATAAACGTTCCATTCGTCATCCTTTATCCTAATATAAACCTGCAAAACACAGACATGGAAGGAAATTGTTTAAAGACAAACTATTGAACAGATAGATCATCTTTACTCCTTAAAGCTTCATGGCTTAAACACCTTCACCTTCATGACACAACGGCACCAGAATTTCCAGGATCGCTTATCCAGAGGTACACTCCTGACTGTACGCTTGCTGGTTCTGTTGTACAGGCCATTAATCTTATTCTCTCCCTTCTTCCCTCTCCTTTTCTCTCTTTTCATTACATTAATCACGACAAACATAGCTTGCTCATTTTAACATGACTCCGGGGCAACCATGGTAGCACTTTGTTACCATGGTTTCCAGCATACTGCACTAGCCAGTGACCAAAGGAAAAAATAATTTAATACCACTATAAAATTGATTTCTATGCACTCAACACAGTTTTTCAACTTTGTAAATTAGCTTTGTAGCATCAGAATTGCAAACCATAATTTTATCCAAAGTATGAAACTTAATTTACTTTCAAAAAAAAAAAAGAAAAAAGTTACATTGAAAACTAAACTAGAAATTTTATTGTTTGGAAAATAAACACAGTTCATTCTTTCTGCTTGTGTAGGACATTAAGTATAATTTAACACAGCTGTAGTTTTTGTGATGCTGGTTTTGTTTGCTACTCAATTATTTCATGAGCGTATTACCAATTACATGCTAAACATTCACATTCTGTAGGAAAACTCCATGCAGAAGTGAAATATACTTACAGAGCGCTGAGATTTCATTCATTAGTAGGGAATAACCTTTCCTCTACCAAAATGAGCCCACAGTTTACAAGGATGCTGAAATAGCACAAGTCAGAAACTATAAACCAAGCATCAAACTCTAGGTCCAGAGTGACCTTTTCCTCAGCTGCTCCTGTAGCATCTGGAGCTCGTTCACTCCCATGTGTCTGTTAACAACCTCAGTGTTTTGCATCACAGATTACGCCGGAACAGTACTGATGGCACCGCACTGCCTTGCTTCTCCAACAAAAACCAGCCAGTTAGTAAGCTGGAAGGCAAATCTCAGGAGAATGCTTATGTAAAAAGCAACACCAACAGCCATCATGCCAAGAGTGGGCAGTAACGACTGTGCTTTTGTGAATACTAGAAAAAAATTAAATTGGGATTTCGATGTGGCCGATTCCAACACTGAACTGTAGCTTTTCCTGATGACTGAAACATTAACATGGTCCTTCTCCTCCAGACTTGCCACATCCTTAGAAAAAATAAAATTTTACTAAGGATTCATGGTATTTCAGAGATCCGGTGATGTCAAGGGAAAGTCTTCTCCCACAAAAGCAGCTTACGCAGCCTTCCTTTGGCTGGGTTTAAGCTGTTGTCTTATCTCTACAGACACCCAGTTTCTCAAGTATATAGGAGGCTTCTGTTTTGCAACAAAATACAATATACCATGCAACTTCTGTCAAATTATACTATTTCACTGTAGAAAATATTCCTGTATTCATAACATTGGATTCTATTGAATAACAAGCGTATTTTTTGTTACTATTGTATCTCACGTTTCATGACGATGACAAAAAATGAATACTCTAATCCCGAAATCAGCAGATCTAAGAATACGTGAGATTCAGAGTACTGTGAATCACAAATGCATATGTAAACAAAAATTCACCTAGTTTTGGTAACAAGAATTCAGATAGTGTAATGATGGAACCACTACAGTAAGCCTGCAAGAAGTATTCAGGTTTCTTCTTCATTTTGAAAATAAAGTCGGGATAAAGATAATTAAACACCTACAGGACCATCTGTTTTAACAATTCAGCACACCTCTGAAGGAAAACGATGGGAAATAGGAAATGCAAGTGTCTCTTGCATAATTTCAGTAAAATTCATGTAATGTAGTATGAACTATATTAAATCCTCTTTATCCACCCAGCTTTAATCTCGCTCCCTGCCTGCTTCTCCCTCCAATCAGCACATTGTGTGAAATTTTGTACACATTCCCAAGATCCCTGTTTCAGCTTCCCTGTGGGGGGTGGGGACAGCAAAAAAGCTTAAATTATTTTTATCCAGGTTATTTAACATGGAAATCCTAATTTAACTAAGCCGTTATCTTTGTACATGTGATGCAGTTAATCACACAGTTCAGTATTACCTGCTAAGCTGTAACCCACAGTTAACTAATTAAGGAACCCACTACACTGTAATTGAAATTTTTAAGGACTGCAAAAACATAGACTGATTTCTTAGATAAAACTGTTAAAGAATCTCTTCCTGTTCTTCTAGGTAGACAGACACGGATTTCTTCTGGGCACCAAGAACTGAAAATGCAACACCGGGAGCCCTGTGCCCCATTGAATTTATCGACAATCATACAATAGAGCTATGCAAGGCATATGAAAGTTCATGATGTGGGACACATTTAAAGCTTTATTATCTCGACAGGGAATATTATGCACAAGCCCAGGTATTTCAAGACACTTAATACAAATTCAGTTGGGAAATCAAACAAAGTAAATCCTAAATATAAAACTGCTTGGATAAACCTATTCTAGTCCAGTCATGTAAGGCATACAGTTATCCTCACTTAAATCAAGTACAGATCGGGCAACTTCAGCACAGGAGTAACAGGGAACAGTTATCTGTGTAGACAAAATTCTGAAACAATACCCAATCAAGCAACCTGGGATGTCATTAGGAATATTCCTGTCATCTTCAATGCATCCACAATTTCATTCATGGTCTTTTAATAGGAAGTCAATGAAATCAGGAGCTGCCAAATACACTCCTATACGTTTGTCCCCAATTATCATGCTGCGCCCTAGAGCGACACGACTTCCTACTACTGAAAACACCTTAACATCGCAGCACAGAGGGGTTTGGGTTGGAAGGGACCTTAAACATACAACCTATAGTTATGGAGCAGTATTTTAAGATCATGTCATAGAAAGCTGAAAGGACTACTCTTAGGCTCGGTCTCTGGTCAATTCAAAAATCAATTCCAAATCACTACATTTCCTTTCAAATGTCCATGATTTCCTGAAAACATCCACTTCCTAACCTCACTAAGTAATTTTCCAGATAACGAAAATTTACAGACCAAGTACAAATCAACGCTAGAATGCTTATTTGACTATAGACAAAAGATTTTACTTAAATAATTTTTCAATTTACAAGAGAATATTAAAGTAGCTCTTGCTTGTAATTTTGGAGCACTTTCTGATTGGGTCTCCCGTGTGAAGACTGACCTTTTTGTAGCTGATTTACAGCAGCTGAAAGAAAAATTGCAGTTAGTAAGTATATATAATGAATTAGTTTGTTATTTTCTCATCACAAACATGTTTGAAGTAAACATTAGAAGAGAAATAGCAAAACCAGAAGCAATTTAAGATTTTGCTTTTAAGCCAACTACCTGCTAACAGTATTACTGAAACGCCAGAAAACTTGTGAGAGCCAATTTAAAAGCACTAGTTCAATGATAGTATGCTGAAATGAAAAAACTCTACTCCCACAGTGCTGGGGTTTGAGTCAAAAGTCTCTTTAACAGGGTGAGGAACCTTTCAGCAGTTAACAAATCCTAGTAACAGACCAGTAACTATCGGCACAGTTCCTCACCACTGAGGAGAAGAAAGTACAAAAGCCAAAATTCCAACTTGCTCCAGCTCCACCTTCACCAGTTCAATGCCTAAAATCAACACTCGTTCTCCAGGTCCGCAGAAGTCTGAAGCGGGTGCCGTTCCTTTTGGGTGTCAGATCTGGATTGGTATATTTGGGGTTCGCTTTTTGGCTCCCTCAAGGAGTGCAGGCAGAGATACCAACGGGCTATCAGGGAATCTTCTGTTGCAATGTTGCAGTGACATTCACGGTTCTAGAAACACCAGATTAAGCAGCAGAAAAGCACTTCCCTAAACCAAACACGGCTCACATTTCCTGGTAGCATGACCTGAATATATAACAAAAAGGAGTTCTAGCCAGAGAAGTCTGCGGATGGGAGCTCCAGAAATACAAACCTGCTGAACTTAAAGTCCCTGTGAGCCCACATCCTGCTCCAGAGGCAAGAAAAATGTGAGAAGGGGAGAGAATAATGCTAATGGGGGAGGTGGGAGAAGAGACTGCTTAGAGAGGGAGATGTTATGTGCTTAACTCTGCATCTTTCCCCCGCCCCCCGGACAGGACAAAGTAAGCTTGGAAGAAATACAAAGTTCCTCAGAACAGCCTGCTCCTCCAACTGCCTGTGCTGGTACACCCGTTCTGACACGCCGCTGGGCTGGAAGCCAACTAAGCCCTGCAAGGGATGACACGGATGAAGTTCAAACTGCAAGCATGTCAGCTTTTCCCCTTCTTACAGAGAGAATCCAAAGGGGAAGTACATGGAAAAAAGGAAGAACCAGTTACATTTCTTGGCTTTGCTTCAGGA
Organism: Psophia crepitans; assembly: GCA_013399095.1. NCBI lineage: Eukaryota > Metazoa > Chordata > Aves > Gruiformes > Psophiidae > Psophia > Psophia crepitans. The sequence goes on from VWZZ01004141.1 coordinate 286,600, forward strand.
CGATGGGATTCTCTTCAGAATACAAATTCAAGCTGAATTCTCCAAAGTTACCTTCGAAGTGTGAGAAATGAATACAAATGCAAGTTATATTTCGACAGAGTTGCAGGACTGCATTTATGTTCAAGTTCCCTCTTGGAAAATGATCCAGTTTAAGAATTTCTGTGTAATGAAAACCAAATGGAACCATAAAACTTCTCAGCTGAGAGACGAGCAGCTTTTTGTGTGAACTCTACGTACACAGCCACAATGGGAATGAAAGTGAACAAGCTCATGTCTCCTAAGACCGTTTTATCTACTCGCACAAAGACTGCAAATATATTGTAATACATGTAATATATTTTGCTATGTTAAATCTTCAACTTTTTGATATTTACTGCATAAAAATGAACAATACAGTGTCAAATATACGAGAGAACGCGCATCAAAGCATGAACCTTAAAACCAGCCAGTATTGTTCTACTAAACAGAAAAATGTGCATTTTAGCCCTCTCCACTCCATTACACGCATGCAGGCCAAGGTTCGGTGTTTCTGCGGTGACAGTTCTGGTTCTATTACCAAAACAGCGCTGAAGTGCCTGGACACTGAAGAGCTGAAGAGCGTGCCTACACTGCTGCTGGGCGGAATCAAGACCTCTGTCATTTTTAACACAAATCAAAACAACACAGAAGATTTCACTCAGTAATACAACTATGTCCTTTTGACGGTGAAATATTACTTCTAATACCCAAAAATAATTAACATCATTTCACAAACACGCACTTTGACCCGATAGTCACTGCAGTGAAAGAAGGGGGAATGGCCTGAAGCTGCAGGAGGGGAGCTGGAGCTGAGCTGGGAGGCAGCAATCCTTCCCTGGGAGGGTGCTGAGGCCCTGGCACAGGGTGCCCCGAGAAGCTGTGGCTGCCCCTGGCTCCCTGGCAGTGCCCAAGGCCAGGTTGGATGGGGCTTTGGGCAGCCTGGGCTGGTGGGGGGTGTCCCTGCCCGTGGCAGGGGGTGGCGCTGGGAGATCCCTTCCCACCCAAACCAGTCTGGGGTTCCGCAATACAATTTGCTGCAGAAGAGAGTATAGGTAAAGTGACAACTGCTGGCTTTTTCTCCAAATAAGAGTATTTTGGGTGCTCTGGCGAGGGAAAGGTGGGTATCTCACCAATCAGTTTGCAAATAAGATAACTATTATTTATTACAGATATTTATTGGATATAAAGTATTTTCTTCCTTCCATAGTAGGTATAAAATAATGTGAAAATTGAAGTTCTACTTTCATTTTCCTAGTATTTTTTGCATGCAGATTAGCATTTCTATAAGCACATCAACATATTAGGATGTATTAGGGTTTCCTTTAGAAAAATAAATAATTATAAAAGCCTCCAAGGACTGATGTCATCTTTATATGCTTCCTCCATCCCAGCTACCTAAAGTTTTTTCTCCTTTACCTATTCTTATGCTTCTCTGACACGTCCTCAGGTCCCATTTTGGAAAAAATGGGATACTCACCCTTTTTGGCTTATGCACCCTCAAACCACTCTTGGAGAATGCCATGAGCCATCTCTCTCCCTCAAATTTTCCCAGTCATTCTGGGACATTTTCTTCTCTATTTGCTCAGAGCTGCTCTGAGATGGAATATGATTAGAAGAATATTTCGTTCTCCTTTTTGCCTGCTTGGTACTGCAGCTGCTAAAGTAATCCAATTCCTCACATATCAGGGAAATGAAATTCAACTCTGGGTTTAACTTTTGAAATCTGTTGCCTACTTTTCAACTATTTTAACTGTCAACCCATTGCCTTCCATTGCTAAGACTTCTACCTTTGGTGAAACACTAAGGCCATGTATAAAATAAAGGTCACACCTGGCAGATCCCGGACTGTGCGTTCACTGTTTCTTCTCTCAGCCACAGAATTTGCTGGGCACTCTCCCCCTCAAAAACTCTGGACTACCAGATACGGTTCTCGTCCCTCTCTTTTACATTGCATTTCTGTGAACGTCCTTCCCCCTGCTCAGGCCGGAGCAGGCAGGCGCTGTGAACAGTCCCTTCACACGAAGGCTCTCCCTTCAGAGGGGAAGTGGAGAGAGAAAACAGAACCTCGTTTAAACACAAAAAGAAATACTATGAGAAAGGATACCAGTCCATGCTTGTCGTGGTTTTACCCCAGTCGGCAGCTGAGCACCACACAGCCACTTGCTTGCTCCCCCCAGCCAAACCCAGGACATACTAAATGCTAAGACTGAAGAGGGTCAAAGGAGTAAGATGTTGGAAGAAGAGAATGTTTATTGATGATAACCTTGGGGTGGGTGGGGGTGGGTGGTCCTATTCACATGCAAATAGCAATGGTCTTGTCTGATTAGCATGCTCATCTTTAATCTTATTTAGTATAATCTAAAATGCTTACTGCTCTGCAAACAAGGCAGGTTTGCAAGTAGCCATTTAAATATTGATGTCACTTTAAGAATCACAAAATCTGGGTTTCATTATCTTAAGTGTCAGCCATTGGTAATTATAGCAACAAAAGGCATGACTAATGGCATTTGCTGTACACTTCACAGGGAAGTGGAACCCGTATGTATGCAGAAAACAACAACATACTCTACAGTTGAGAAATAAGATAAAATAATATTACTGCAATAATCATCCTGCTTCACTGGCACTAAAGAAACTGCAACTAACTATCACCATCTAGAGGTAAAAAGTAAATGCAAAATTGGGGGGTTATTCTGATCTGGATTCTGCCTTTATTCCTGTGAATAAACTAGACAAGAAATGATTTTGTAATTATTTTCTTTCTCACAAAAAATATTCCCCAAAAAAGATGGGCATCAAACTGCACAGATCACAAACAGCAGTCATCAGAGAGCAACCAGTTAACTAGAGAAGACAGGGTGTTTGTAAAAGAGCAGACTTTTGCCAGCATGACCCTGATTTTACAAAGCTGCCTAATACTTAAAGCGCCTGTTTAAAGGAATAGGCTTCCTTAACTGTTACTTGGTACAAAATATATTAGTTTCTTCAGATGTGGCTAGGTGCTTTAATGCTTCTAACTAATGAATGGAGCACTCACTAATAGCCATCACAAACTTTGCAAGAGAATAATCCTCTGAAGCTTCTTTTGGACTCCAAGTGGATAACTGTAATCGTTCTACCTGACCTCCACATTTCTTCCACTGTGCTGTAACCACAAGGCGTACTGATTTCAAGAGTTCACAAAACTCTTCAGTGAATTATGAAATGGATTTTATTCAGTACACTTAAATATGAACAAAAGATATAGTGATACTTATCCAGAAAAATTCTTCAGTGAATACAGAAGGAAAAAACAACATCTGGGTTTTTGAAGGATGGAAGCTGTACTGATTTTGAGCGGGACATCTGAAACATACCGGAATATTAACATAGCTCAGAAAGAAATGCTTTGTAACGCCCTTCAAAAGAGCATTGTGCATCTGCGTTAAATTAAAAAAAAAAGAGCAAGCCCTAGAACCAACCTGCTGCTGAAGGTTACTCCTACCCTGGCCAGGCCAGGCCCTCCTGATATGCAAATTAACATTCATTTCTCCTCCTGGTTTAAGAAGCTCAAATGCAAAACCGGCATTGATTTTGAAGAGGCGCAGCTACCCAGATCTACTTCTCCTAATTCTTATATTCTTGAGAAGCATTTCTAAGTCCAGGAACAAAAGATGACAGATACTGTGGAACTGTTAGGCTCATACTTTTCCAAACTATCTGAGGTGCACTGCAATTCTTCCCATCCTCTCCTGGACATTCCCAAGGCACGTGATACGTATGTAGTAGTTTATTTCCTGCTAGAAAACAGACATCTATGAGCAAAAAGAGACAGAAGAGGCACAACTCTAGCATCAACGATAACTGTGACATAGCAAGTCTCCACTGGCACACTGCCTCCCTCTCCAGCTGAAATGCTCCAGAGATACACAACTTCAGATCAGCCCGGGTTAACAAGCTGGCCCAGAGCAGGAGGGGCAAGGAGGACAATCTCCTCAGCTTTCTAATAACAGAAAGCGCAGAAGAAATCAAGCCACGGCAGAAATCCATCTACATGAACCACACTCGGCAAAGCAAGAGCCAAGGCCCACGCCCCTCGGAACCATCTGCCTTTGGCAGCAACATCGCACCTTAACGGTGTGAGGCACGCGACCGAATTGCCAGGCGGGCTAGGCATCTTGAGGCTGATTTCCAATTAGCTCTAGGTACAGCCGGAAGTATTCAGCATACCTAAACGGGTGCTTACCCAAACCCAAAGTTTCAAACTCTGCCAGTTCCCATGGGCACACTTGAGCTTTCTCCAAGGTTCATTTGACATCTTTTTCTCAGAAGTGACCAGCACAACCATGAGTCAGATTTTACATCTCAAGTCGTGGTTACTCAACTGCTCACAGAGAAATCTGAACTCTGAAAGATGTTGGTAATGATCTCAATGCCATCGGCATTCTGCAGTACCGCTTCCTCCCTTTACACTGAAATACTGGGAGCAGTTCCTCGTGTAGCTGATACAAAGAGTTATACATGCTTTTTCCTTTTCTGCCATTGCAGAAACAAATGATAAAGCAGCAAAAATACTGTTTATTATGAATAAGAGGACTCTCAGAAATGAGCTCCGTCATTTACCCTAATTGTCACTCCCAGTCCTTGTCTGTTCATTACATACTGGTGGCCTGGTAAATAAATATCCTCTTCCACAATTTCAACATTGAATCAAATTCCCTGTAATCAGGAGCACATGTTTTGGCAGAGATTTAACAAGATAAATGCACAGTGTTGGTATGGAGGCTATTCTGAAGTTTTATAAATTAATGCTTTCCTGGTAGCTACGAAATGCAGAATATATATTCGGCAAGCACACGGCTACATATTGGACCAGAGATGGGGCAGTCACTGCAGGTGTCTCGCCATAGTGCCCTGCTACAGGCAGCATGCCTGTTTAGGGAAATTTCTGCTTTCCACTCGCACAGTGGCAACAAACAGTTATTTGCTAGACAGATACTCTTCCCAGTCCCACTGCCGTCACTGAGATCAAAAACTGGTGGGAATGCCATTAATTCTTCCATAAGGAAGGATCTCAGCAGGTACAGAGGTCAAAGTGTAGTAAGAATTCTAGAAGTTTTAGTCACTTCTACAGGTAATTCTTGCTTGCTTTTTTTAAAATAGTGAAAGACAAAGTTAAGCCAATACACAACTGTTCACCAGAGGGATTCTGTGATACTCTGTGCTACTCTGTAATCAAAGACACCAGGTCCGGCCACAGACATCCTGGGTCTGTGCTGGACAGACGCTGCCAACTTTCCACATCAGGTACGTCCACGGATTGCTAGCGTGAACAGATAATGGATAGAGCATACTCAGAAGAACTTGTACATCTGTCAGATACATACACCAATAAACAGAATTTTACACACTGTGGGTGCCCAGCATTATGTATTGTAGATATAAAGAGCTTGATAAAATTCTCAAAATTGTCTTTTTGTAAATCTAGACTTTTCAAGCTTTTAAAATCCTGCAATGATATTTTGCTTCCTTTTTTCCTCTTCTCAAGAGGCTTAGCCTTCAATCCCAGGTTCTCTGTTTTCCGTTGATGATGAGTAATGGATGAAGTCTATTAAACCCACTCTGTACCAGCACAAAATATTTTTTTTTAAATGCCATGCCAGTGATCAATAGAAATAAGGTACAAAAGCACAATAAAATCCCCTAAGTTTTGCTCAAGTCACTGCAGTTAGGTCCTTAATCAAAGCAAAATGAGGGCCACATCTAACCCTCTACTCCCACCCTGAACCTCTTCCAAATTGGGAAGCTTTGTTTACCTCAAAAATGTTCCTATTAAAAAAGAACATGCATCAATAGTACATATGAATTCTGCATTCTTTCCAGGGTTTCAGGATGCCATTTGCCTAGTCACGTACAGTCAAACTGCGTGAAGAACACTGAAGTCTTCTGTAACTAAGTAAAATTCGCCAGGACCCTTTTCCACACAGCTATGTGCTTGTGCGCTTTTCTCTCCTTTCTTCTTAGCTTTTTTCTGGCCGTTTAACCACTCAGGACCTCCAAACTGGTAGCACTGATTTTTTAATGAGATGGCCTCCCTGTGCAGTAACAACCTTACAGCTGAACTTAAGAACGTTAATAGCATACGAAGACTGTTTTCCTCCCACTCCTTCGCTATCACCGCATCTCACTCCTACAGAGCTGCCTATAGCTAAACTCTGCTCACCCCCAGTTGTGTGTTCCTACTTCTCACTAACCAGCCAGATGACGAGGAAAACCTGTGCGAGCAACATGAGCAAACAGGCCTGAGAAAGCCACAGGGGAAGTTTACTTCTTATGCACAACTTACACGGAAATGAGTTGAGAGTGCTTCTCTTTGCACCAAGTCGTCTGCTGCAACAGTTCATGCCCACAATCTGATAATTAGAAATTACATTAACTTTTTACAGAAATACAAAAGAAGCGTAGAGCTGTGTTCATTCCACCCACATAAGCTTTCCTGTGTACCAGGGAAAGACAAGGCCAGCTACTGGGTGGTATTCCCCTTCTCCTGTCTTGCACATGACAGCAGGTATCAGTAACACTAAAAGACACAAAATTAATGCTGTACAGACAGTACTGTACATGTCATTTCTCACCATTGTTAACAAGTGTGCCAAGCCAAACAGTCAGAAATGCACCTAAAAATTAAAGGGATATTCTGGATGTCTTCATTTCAATCTGTACTGCAGATATAACTCAAAAAAAAAGAAAAAAAAAGTCAGAAAATGTAGAAATTCCAGTGTCATATTGTTGCTAACACAAGAGACCTCATTGTTCAGATACCAAACATTTTTCTGGAATAGTCTTATTTTGTAGTTACCTGCCAGAAATCCAAAATTTCTAATCAACTTCAGGAAAGGAAAAAAAACACACAAAAGAAAATTCTGGAGTACATCACATCCTAGCTCTTGCTTCATCAACAGTCTAGGTGTAAAAATGCTTGGGGAAAGACTGAACTTTTAAAACTCAAAGCTTTTCAAATAGTAGATGATAGTATCCCTTATTATTCCCCTTTGCTGCTCATCCGCACGGGCGGCAGCATTCATCGCAGAGAAGGCTCCTCCCAAGCGAAAGGCAACTGACCAGCACCGGGGACAGGGACCAAGAGCACAGGGCCCAGCCGGTTGTACAGATCCTCCAGCAAGGGATCACTGCCCGGCTGCACCGCAGGGCACCGGCAGGTCCTGGGCTGTCTCTACGGATCAAGGAGTGCTGGGAGAGGTGAAATCCACCTGGCAGAGAGGGACAAGATCTTGGCCAACTGGCTGACCAGCCTGGTGAGGAAACGGTGGATGGGGTGGAGAGCAGGTGGTGCATGGTGACAGGAGCAAGAGAAACCTCAGAAATGGCAAACGAGGATGAAAAGAATAAATCAGAACAACCCAGGGAACCAGCAGAAGAAACCAGAGCTCCTCCGGCAGGCACAGAACTGCAACACCACTGGAGCTAGAGAGATGTGGTGGGGTGGGATGCCGACGCTGCCTTAGCGGACTGGGCTCTGGTTTGGGACTGCGTTGCCAGTGACAGCAGAGCGGAGGGACCCGTGACAGCCAGGAAGACAAAACCAACCCCACTTGTCTGTTTCCACAAACACCTGTGCACCTGAATTTGACTGATTATTTGAGGTTTCTGAACAAACTACAAACTGTTCAGTATTGTTAGCTTTTCTTTCCAGTAGCTAAAGTCTTATTTTTCATTCTCTTTTACTGGCGAAAGGTGGCTGTTTTCCCGTGCTTTTCAACTATCTGCCAGCACTTCATAAATGATTCAAGATTCTACAAAATCATCATTCGGAGTGAGAGGAATGTTAAAAAGCTTCACAAATCTTATTCAGAGCTAAGAACACATGGCTGAAACAAAAGTGGAAAAATTTTGCAGCTGCTAATAATCCCCAAATGAAGAAATACAAACAGCCTGGGACAGCGTAATAAAGAGTGTTTGAAGTTCGCCCTGCTGATCTATCCATGGACTGCGGAATTGTTCTGAACCCGAGAATCCAGGAATCAAGGAACAGGACAGGGTTTCAGTGCCTCACCTACGAGGTGGGCAGGGAGCGCCCACCCCTTACGGCAGACCCAGCAGAAGACGGTATGAACAGGGGACTGACACACTGCAAAGGCTTCTTGCACCATTCAGAACAGCTGTGAGCGAGCCCCAACAGCCAGCCACATCTGCCTGTCTGCCAGGCAACACCTCTGGCCAGCCCCAGAACTGAAACGGAGTATGTGCATGCATACTGAAGAAGGCATTACTGATGAATATTGAATTGTACTCCCTGGCCAGTGCAGTCATTAGCATGCTTTCATCATTTCATCACTTCAGTCACACTTTGACACAGACCCCGCATTACGGTGGCTCACTTACCTGATAAACATGGAACGCATTAGCAGCTTTTCCACGCAGAAAAACTGAGGGAATCCAAACATTAATAAGAGCACGATTTGATCTGAGGAGGAGAGAGAAAAACTTGAAATAGGGAGTCATATTTATGTAGAAAAATTGCAAAGCAACTACCTCTGGTGATTTAGATAATGATCAAAGTGATCGACAAAGCAAGTTAACATTTCAAATGGAGTACCAGAAAAATTGTAGTTCTGCCTGAATCTTTTATACCTGCTGTATGTAAAAGTGTTCCCTACAGTTAACATAAAAAAAGAGCACTGAAACAATTCCCTTTGCAGGATTTTGGATATGGTTGGGGTTTTTTTTACAACATGCATTTGACAACATTTGATTATGGACATGAAACAAAAACTGTTCATCTCCACAAGCTCAACATTTTGGTGCACAAAACTCAGCAAAAACTCGAGCTCATTAATTAACAGAAGGGCACTGCACAATTATGGAGAAGCCATTTCCATCCACTCTTTATAATTCATCTCCAATTTTCTATGATTCAAAGACATCAGCTACATTTTTCACCCCCGCCTCCACTAAAAGCTAGATGCATTAGTCTGACTAGTAAAGGCAAACCTCCAAACCACATCACCCTGGGACGACCAGCTGGGCTCTTTGGGAGGTTGTAGTCCTACTTGTATGCCTTTCTGGGGAGTTCCTCTGCCACAATGAGGAAGTCCATCACACTGCAAATCGCATCTCGCATCTATCAAACCCAAAGCCACTGAAAACAGTAACGTTTTGGTGCTGTGTTAGAATACCAAGACTGAGTGCGCTGGAAGAGGGCTCTAAACTCTTTGCATCAACAGTGTTAAAAACTACACTAAGCAGGGACTGTGCACCTCTCCGTACTTTTTAGCAATGGAACACCACAGCTGAGAGGTCAGTTAGTGGAAGTACAGGAAAAGCAAAGGACTGAACCTGTTTGCTTATTCTGCTTTCCCATAAAGACAGTATGAAAAGTGTGTGTTATGAAACTTACATTTCAAAATCTGACAAACTCTGATCTTCAGATGTTTGACTCAAATCTCCAGGGACCTATGTTTACAAAACAGAAATAATTCCCACACACTGGTTATTACGCTTTCTATTAAGATAGCATAATATTATAAGGAAATTACAATTGAACATTCGATTTTTTAAATGCCAATAAAAACTATTACTGTGAAACAATAAAAGAAAAATAAATCATCGTGCAACAGGATTATGAACACATCACCCTTGCGAGTTCTTCATGTTAGAATTTGCTAGTTTTGTACAGAAACAAATTGGGATTTGTAAAAGCATGTAATTTTGAAAGGTATAGAAAACCCAGAGAAAAAGCATCATTATTAGGCTTTTTTATGCAATGTAGGCTAAGAGAAAGTACATCGTGTGTATAAACAATTTAAGGGAAGAGATGAAGCATGTAAAGCCTAGCGATCACCTTCTTTTACAATCAACATTCCATTAAGACATACGGTGATTTCATTCTAGCTCTGCTCTTACAAAACATTAAACAGCTACAAAAGTTCATAAAGATGGCAATGATGGACTAGCGCCTGCAGAGTCAAAAGTAGCCGCAGTCATGAGGGAACAAGATTGAAAGAGCATCTAGAACTGAAACAGCAATAGCTTTTTGCCTTACATTAAACCTAGGTAAGCATAAAAGGGTATCTTCTCTCCTTTAAATACTGTAAAATGTAAAGCGTAATCCAGAATAGTTTGTTCTGATGAAGAAAAGCAGCTAAAGGTTGTGAACTTCAGAGACAGCTTCTACATCAAACGTGGGTTCAGTGCATCTCTCTAATGCGTAATGCATGCACGTTGCTGGTTTTCAGAATATTTGCTGCGTAAGAAACTTAAATATTATTGCTTATTGTAAAGCAATACTTATTTATTTATTGCAAAGCAATATAAAATTTCAAAGGGGGCTGAACAAAATCTCCTTCCCAGATGTTTTGACAGACGAGCTCAAGACCTCCCAATACACAAGTCACAGCTGAATTTTGCCTACCAAGGTGAATGGGGTACGGCTTGGGAAAAACCAAGTCATTCCTGCCAGAGAAAGGAAAAGAAGAAAAGGACCGGAGCAAGTCCAGAGGAGGCCACAGAGATGATCAGAGGGCTGGAGTCCCTCTGCTATGAGGACAGCCTGAGGGAGTTGGGGTGGTTCAGGCTGGAGAAGAGAAGGCTCCAGGGAGACCTAATTGCGGCCTCCCAGAGCCTGCAGGGGCTGCAGGAAAGCTGGAGAGGGGCTGGTTGCAGGGCAGGGAGGGCCAGGCCAAGGGGAAGGGCCTGAAGCTGCAGGTGGGGAGCTGGAGCTGAGCTGGGAGGCAGCAATCCTTCCCTGGGAGGGTGCTGAGGCCCTGGCACAGGGTGCCCCGAGAAGCTGTGGCTGCCCCTGGATCCCTGGCAGTGCCCAAGGCCAGGTTGGATGGGGCTTTGGGCACCCTGGGTTGGTGGGGGTGTCCCTGCCCATGGCAGGGGGTGGCACTGGGTGGGCTGGGAGGGCCCTTCCCACCCACACCAGTCTGGGGTTCTGTGCTTCTATGACTGTACATGAAAGTGTGCCTCACTCAGAAGATGGACAACAGATGTGCTATTAGCTTATGAGATAACACATATTTTACTTCATCACAAGTAATGGCTTTGAGCTCATTCCAGAGTGGTGGAATAAATGGTAACAAACATTTACTTACCGGCCCTCTCAAATCAATTAGTTCTTGTCTCATCTGGGACACAAGAGCTTCTTTAGCCATCAGAGCACGGTGCAGCCTCTCATTGAATTCAATCAGTTCCCCATGCATTTCAGCTACCTGAGAAACAAAGCCAAGAGACAGTTGTATTCTAAACTGAAAAAAAACCCCACACTATGTAATTTCTTATACGTATATCAAGTTTTCTTTATTGTTTTTATTTTATCGTACTCTTCAAGTAATGCCTCTCATTTCTAATGCATTAGTCTGACCTGACCATTAAGAACGGACACTGTTACAATAATTCTGGCTCATGCCTCAGAACATAGGTTTTGATACTGAATTCAGAAGGAAAAGATAAAACTCTATGTCCAATATTATTCCTATCACCATAGACCCCACGGCAACTGATGCTAAGAAAATATTTCTGTTCTCAGTTTAATTCTCTGATGAACACAGCACTCAACAGTTACAAACTAATCACAGTATTCGGAACTGGGAGTAATGCAAAATGCACGAACTGCACTAACCTTCGTCAATAATTCACTCTTACTTGGAGTTTGATTAGGCTTGGAGCTAGACATCCACTCATCCCAGGCAAATCTGAGAGGCTGAAAGGGGCATAAATACTGCAGTTGCGCTGCGCCACCAGTTGTTGTGCATAGGTAAGTAGCGTGGCCTCAAGCGACATCTAGCTAGGTCTGCGCTTGCCGTTTTTGAGTCAGAGTGCCAAGAAAGCACCAACTGACGCAGGATGTTCATGAAAGCGAGCAGGGCTGGGTGAATGACAAGGACAAGAAGTTGTCGTGGTTTTACTCCAGCCATTGGCTGGGCACCACATAAACACGCGCTCCGTCCCCCTCATTAGAAAAGGGGGAGAGAATCGGAAGAGCGAAAGTGAGAAAACCCGTGGGTTCAGATACAAGAGTTTAATAAGCGAAGCAAAAGCCGCGTGCACAAGCAAAGCAAAACAAGGAATTCATTCCCCACTCCCCACGGCAGGCAGGTGTTTGGCCATCCCCAGGACAGCAGGGCTCTGTCACGCGTAATGGTTACTTGGGAAGACAAACGCCATCACTCTGAACGCCGCTGCCCCCCCCTTCTTCTTCCTCCCAAGCCCCTTATAAACCGAGCATGACGTCATATGGTATGGAACATCCCTTTGGGCAGTTTGGGTCAGGTGTCCTGTCTGTCCCCTCCCAACTCCCCGCACACCCCCAGCCATCCCGCTGGCCGGGCGGTGCGAGAAGCCGAAAAGTCCTTGGCTCTGTGTGAGCATCGCCCAACAACAGCAAAAGCATCTCCACTATCAGTGCTGCTTCCAGCACAAATCCAAAACACAGCCCCATACTGACTTTCTTGAACAAAATTAACTCTCTCCCAGCTGAAACCAGGACAGAAGTATATCCATTTACAAAAGCAAACGATGCTTAAGTTGGTTCCCTGCCAAGAGGAGCAAGGAACAATAAAACTCAAACCACGGTTGAAGATGATACTGAGCTCTTGAATGTTTCTTACGCAGAAGTGAAGTGTCAGCCTGCAGCTCAGGGGGAAGAACTCCAAAAGGACAAGGGCTTCCAAACAGCAAAGGTCTAAACAGTAACAGCAATGTGTTATCATCAGGAGAGCGTGATGGGGGAACTAGCAGAAACAGGGGGCAGGGCTAAAAGAAACTTAAAATCTGTGCTCACCAAGATTTTTAGCTACTCCTATCAGAACCATGATACTATAAAATGGAATGAAATTTCAGTTACAATGGATGACCCTCAGTACAGAACATACCTGGCATGGGAGCTGTCCTGAACTGATAATGCCACTGGTAGTCTTAGAGCAAAGAAATTTGATCCGAAAAGGGTTTGTAGAATTATTTTTAAGGGAAAAACAAGACTTCAGAAACCTCTCTGTTAGAAGTTTCCAAGTAAATCCTCCCTATAGGACTCCTGTATTCAAGGAATAGGGATGTCTGAGGTAGAGCTCCAGACGAGCAGTCCCACGCAGAGCACGGAAAGCTACAGTTTCAGCAGGAGTCAGGAGAGCCAGCAGCAGTGACGCGCTGGGCCCTCGGCGGGCACAGCAGCCTGCCGCAACATCAGCATTGTTGAACATGGTTTCCAGGCTAGGGCAACTCTGGAAACACCTCCACACTGGCACCCAAAGCTCAGAGAGGAGCAGAGGCAGCGGGGCAACACAGCAAAAGCCCAGCTGAACGAGAGGAACATCGACTCAGCTTGAACCGCAGGGCAGGGCCGCGGGGGTGCTGCCAAGCCCTTCAGCGTTCGCAGCTTCCCGGCTGGAGGCAGCTCCCTACGACCTGTGCGTTTCACACTTCCCTCTTCCTCAAGTGCCACTCTGCTTCTCCCTCTTCCCCGGGGAAGTTCCCCGGGAGAAAGCAGTTTAGTTCATTTAATGTAGTGCTTTGCTCCAGACAACCTGTATCCCTCACGGAATCAAAGCAAACAGGACAAAGAGCTTCAATTTGACAAGCCAGGAGCGGACATCATTGATTAGAAATAAAAAAATGAAAATAATTATACCGGAGTTGAACTTCAAGTATTCTTTTCCAATTTCTTTTTATATTAGAGGAAGCCCTTCAAATCCAGTAATTCATCAGTCTGGCATACATGCAAAAACACCTAAACTAAGCCCAGATATGAATTGTCTAGACTGATCCTTCTCACTAATTCCGAATTTAGAAACTGTTCTGAAATGCTCAGCAGATTACGAGCTGAAGACGGGTCCCGTGACTGAACTAACAACAAACTTTCCTCATAATGGGACTATCAGGAAGCACAAATGCTGAAGATGTCACAGAGTGATTATTTGTACCCAGGCAGGCAGAGGGTTGTGTGTGTTTGCCCGATTACGGAGGCAGTTTTAGGTTAATTTTGATGCTTTACCTTACACATCACAAAGTTTGCGACACCTCCCAGTTACCACTCAGTTTCACTCCTCGCTTTCTGAAGCGCAAAGGTTTGATGTAGTATTACTACAGTTTCAACAATCAACAGCTTTTTATTGTTATTTATAGTGCACTACAGCAGCTTTAATTTACTGCTTTTGGTTTTGTTCTTGTCAAGCATTTCTGTTGCACTTAATCCCATTAGAAAAATGAACATCCCAACCCCATAATCAGACTCCCTTCTGGCTCCTCCTGATAAAAATCAGGACATTAGGGCTTCCATGCTATCAGTTAATGACATTATGTATTCATATCTCAATGGTTCATTCAACATTAGCCTTGATAAAAAAGGTTCTTTGACTTCTAACACTTGCTAGTAATCAGCAAGCCCATTTTGCAAAACCCAAAGATTTTTAAATCCAATGAACTCCTGGGTTATGACTAACATAGGAGGTGCCACTTGGCAAGCAGGTTTGCTTCAGAAATTATAAACACTCACGCACCAAACAGAACTGCCACCTTTCTCAGGCTAAATTATTTTCTGTACCAGCTTAACCACTCATCCCAATTCAAAGCGAGCAGTGTTGGAATTCAGAATATCATAACCCCTCGCTGATTCAGGTTAATATTAGCAGGTCATCACTAACTCCAGAGAGCCCAGGCTGGGACGCAGAACTTCGTCGTCTTTCACACACAAAAAGATGCAGCCTGCTACTGGATGCACATGCAGAGAGAAAAACTGGGTGGGGGTGGGGTTGGTTGATCGGTTGTCAAAAGCAATATACAAACTTATGAATGGATGCAAAACTCAGGCGTTTACATCTCTGAAATCATGTTCGATTTCCCAGTGCCTGTCTCTATCAGAAGAACAAAATCCAAACTATCCAGTGTGGTATCTGGCTGCTTTCCCTCCCTCTAATTTGGATGTCCTTGAAACAACTTTCTGCTTGCAGACTCGATTAATATGTAAATTCAACAGGGCTCTCAAAACACTAGAAGCAATACAAAGATTTGTAAGTGTCCCTAGTAAAGTTAAATAATAAAAAGAAAAATGAACAGCTACTAAAACACCAAATCACTTGCTCTATATTATCAAAAGGACAAATTGGCAGGTATGTTACCTGTGAAAATCACTTTTATTAGTAATTGACTTACTCCAATACTTTTTCTCATCAAAGGAAAATGTATTACCACCACAGCAAACCAAAAGGAGCGATGAGATACACTTCTGCAGAACAATATTAATTTTGGTTCCTCTAATTTTTCCTGCATCAATGTCTGCTCAAACCAACAAAGAGGTCTCCTTGTAATTACATCCCTTCAGTTTCACTGTATGTCATCACATCTGCCTTTATTCATTCCACACTGAAGCTTAAGCAATAATTTTCCCTACTGGGACATGAATCGTCTCACAGTTTTTCTCCTTGACAATAGGTTTAAAGCAGAAAACTGAAGTACACGTGAGCAGTTTACCCTGGCCAGATGATCGCCCAGGTTTGGCCCTGGTCACATCAGAAAGCGTGCTGGAAGAGCCTAGCTGCATCTCACGAAGGGACGGGAGGCACACACAGGCTACTGAGACTCCACACCAACAGACCTGCTGTCAACAGAAAAGCCAGGTCTGACCCCGCTGCCCGACAGCGCTGTCGCTGGACTGCCCAGCATCCGCTGTCTCCAGAAAACACACGGGGACATGTCACTGCGTGTTTCACTGCAAAGGCCTAAGCTCTTCAAACACACTAGGAATGTTCCACTAAGCGGGTGAATAATACAGTCTGTCTTAGAAAGCCGTGCTTTTAGAGCAAGAAACAGACTGTTAAGAACCTGCAACAAGAAAGAGATCAGTTAGGGTTTTTAAAAAGGTGTTTTAGCAGAATTCAGGTTGGTTGGTTTTTTTAATATAATTTGCAGCTAGAATTCATAAGAGCTTTTGCACAATCCACACCTAATTAATGATTTTTTGCCAGGTATAAGCATTTTTTCCCAATTAGCACAAAACACAAAACAACATCTTTCCCAAGAAACTCTGGCCAGAACTGGAAGCTGCCTCCTTTTGCTCTCAGGGGAAGCACGGGTGTATTTTTCCCATGAGAAGTGCCCTTTTTCAAAAACCAACTTCCTTCTATATTTTTCCCAACAGCAATAAAGCCAAAGGTCTGGAACAGAGAGCAGGTATCCTACTAAATATTAGTAATTTTGTTTTTCTACAAGTGAAAAACAGTAAAACTCAAAATGGCAGACAGTTCAGACAAAGCCATCAATACAGCCACAAAAAGCTTAGCCATTGCTTTCTTTTTCTAAGCTCCCATTTTTTATTCTTGCCATTTCCATCTGCAAGGACGTTATTCGGTTCCAGCAGACTGAAAGATCCATTTAAGAATAGGGTTGGGGTTTGGTTGTTTTGCTTTGGGTTTATCTGATGCTGTTTCGTGGATTTTTGTTCGTTTGCTCTAGCTGGATCAGGTCAGCAAGGTCACAATTCATCCAAACCAACAAGGGAAAATAAGCTCAAGCACCCTGGGGACTGTGCAGGTCAGGTGAACCCCATGCTAACGCTCGCAGTGCTGCGGATGGAGCCTTTGCCAGCTGCGTGCCGTACTACCAGTCGTGACAGATGGAAGACCACTGACACACTGAATGGGAAACTGCTGTCTGGCAAGGCACCAGAAGTACCCAGCAAAAGCAGATGCACAGGATAGTGATTTTCATTGCTGCTAATCAGAGAGATTAAGTAAGTGTTAATAACAGGATAAAAGTGTCTCTACTGCTGCATCCTTCCTTCCATGTATCCTCACAGCAAAAGCCAAAGGCCAAGACGAAAGATCTAAACAGATCTCTAAACACCACATTATCCTTCCCTAGATCCTCTTAGCTTCTCATCTCACACCTGGAGGAAGGTTTCACCTCATCTGCTGCGCTGAGATAGCTAACTGGATTGTGTCTTTCAAGAGCTGCACAACAACAGCGCTTGGCAGTTCACTTCCAGTACTACTGCGCTGCGTAACTTAAACGGTGCGTTGTGCGCCCTTGGGCAGCTTATCCAAATTCTTTTTTATTTGGACATAAATTCTTACTGAGAAAATAAATACACACTTACATAAAAGCATAACTCACAATTCTTATGAAATAAGCAAAGTCTTGTAAGAACCACAAAAAAGCCTACCCTTGTGCCAAAGCGCACTGGCCAGAGGAGATTCCATCTCGCTGTGTTCCAGTAATCGTTTAACTGACGGAAGCTACGGAAGGGCTTGCGATTCCACGGCAAAGTGCTGGCCAATTTACTAATTTAAGATGTTCTCTGTATCGACTTCAAACACAATTAACATTTAATAGCAAGGCTGCTTACCACGCTAAGGCCTTTAAAGAAAAAAATCAAATACCAGTTCCCAAAAGTACCGCTGTCCACTGCTGCAGCGATCCCATCTGCCTGCTGAGTGCAATCTCACGCTGAACGCAAGCACGCCAATAAAGTGGCTCTCAGTCAGTAATACGGCTGACGAGAGATGCAAACGGAAGGGATCAAACTTGCCCTGACAAGAGCCAAAGATTTTCTGCTTGTTTCACAAAGGGCTATTTTTCAATTCTCCCCTACGAGAAAATGTCAAATCTAAGCAAACACTTGCTATTGGTTAATAACTGTATTTGTGGGTACTTTAAAATCAGGGAGGAGCAAAAATCCGTGTCCTCCCAGACCCCGTCAAAGAACACAAAACTTCACTGATTTGCAATAAAACGGGCCCTGTCAATGAAATGGTGCTCAGAGCTTTCAACTAGGCTAGTTAATATCGTAGAGCTTAGTTCTTAAAGAAAGGTTTCTTTTTATTCTTGTCTGAGAATGTCGCTAACCGGTAAGAGCACATACTGCGAATACTGTGAAAGGTTCTAGGTTTCCCAATAGTTTGTAGAATGACCTGGGGATGAAAAGTAATAGAACAACAAATCAAAATGCTTTTTAGAGGAAAAGCATGAGAAAAATAACTGACAAGCCGTCAATTCTTCATAGTCAGAGTTGCTTTTCTTAAGCAGGTACCTAATCTGCTCCATGGCCGTCACAGCCTTCCACACAACCACCTCACGTTAAGGAGTGAGTACCACTTCGGGCAGACGTCACCAAAATGCCCCACTTCAGGATCTCTGTTCAGGACACAGTGAAGAAATTCGTTACAGTATATTGTCACCTCTATGCTAAACTGAGAGCACTCTACAAAGATGCTGAGACTTTGGCAAAGCTTTCAGTGATTTAAGGTCCCTTCCCTGACCAGATAGCTTACTACGTGAGAAGGGATTCTGTAACAAAACCCCCAAAGAAAACGCACGTACTCCATCATGAACTAAGCCACATTCTCACATTCGAAAAGCCTCCAGTGTTTAGAACTTCAGTTATCTGAGAGCATACTACTGAAAAATTCTTACAAAATACATCTGAGCAAAATTAATTTACAATACATGTCTCCAGATTTTTGAAGACTGAAAGGCTGTCTTTTGAGCTTCCATTTACTACAATGACAGCAGCACGAAGAGCCGTAAAGGAAGTCACCCAGCTGCTTTTCACGTGCAACTACACACTAGATCCTTACTCTATTGCAAAAAAAAAAAAAAAAAAAAAATCATTATCAAAAGGTCAAATGTTTGAAAGTGTTTAAAAAAGCCACCTACCCAACTACAGTGATACAGGCCATCATTTGTTCTTTTCATGTAACTGCTGGCTCAAAAACCCCTTAATACAGCTTAAAGTCATCTGAGAGCATTGAAATGAAATTGAGGAGATTAGATTTAAAAATCTAGAAGGCAGTTTGGGTAAAAATGATCACTAGCATGCTTCTGAGGCCTCAGGATGCATCTCCGACAAATTATTTCTTCAACAAGAACCAACAGAAGGCATGAAAATTCACGAAGTGAAACTCTCCAAACTAGCCAAAGCTTGGCTTAATATCCCAAGTCACCTTCCGCAGATGTGGTTTCAAATGTCTGAAGCAATTCAACTTTTCAGAAGAGCTACATAATTTGTCAGGAATTTAAAAAACATTAAACTTCACCTTTTTGACAGGTGTTGGGTGTCATGAAGATCTAACATTCAGAAATAAATTCTCGACACCAATCTACTGAGTGTACTTATTCGAACAAAGTGATTCACATCGTGAGTTCCTGTGATCAGCATCTGCACCTTCCACGTCAGAAACAGTCTCCCAGCCTCATGTACCCAGTGCTCAGAGACCAGTTCGTCAGGCGCAGAATCCAACAGCACATCTACCACATAACGGGTGCGGTCTCCGAGCTTTAGGAAAAAGTACATGAGAATTTTCAAGTTCATTAAAAGGCAAACTGCAGGTTTCTCTGCTACTTTCCTGTAAAAGCTGAGCAATTCCTAGTTAATTTATGTAGAAAAATTCCAACTCCCATAAAGGTTTCTTGTACAGGCTTCTACAGGGAAAGCCTTAGAGAGTTGGAAACGATTTTAACTGGTTTGTCTCCAACATTCCTGCAGGAATGAGTGCTTCTGCAGAACAGCAAGGGATTAATACATTGCGATACAAGTTTCAGCACATCAAAGGCCCGTTACTCCAGCAGAGGAGCTGGTCTCCAAAGTCCCTAGTCTGACAGGAAGGGTCTCTGCCAGGAAACTAAATTCAGTCATTTATTGCACCTTTGACAGAGCGCTCTCCTAATACCTCATGAGCATAACCTACAGTTGAACTCCGATGAAATGCAGGTTAAAGTCCCCCACTAAAACTACTCTTAAATAGAAGACAAAATTATCGAAGACTGAAACTGCAAGGAAAGTTGGAGTCAGGTTCTCTCTAATCAGATGTGTTTACTAGTTCATTACTGGTCTACAGCCACGAAGAGCAATTGGAAACAACATCTTACAGCTACCAATCTGACCACAGGTCTTGTAAAGATGTACAAACACCCCAACTGTTTCAGGTTTTTTACTTCCCTTTAAATCCTTGGCAATACTGTCTGGCACATCAGCTAGTCTTTAGTAACTGCTCATTTTGAGCTTAGCTGTAATACAAACTATGAAGAGTTTGTCTCTCCCTCGAGTTTAACACAGGAAAACTTCTGGTGATGTTCCCTTACATAAGCAGGACAAAGCAAATTAGACATATTTTTACCTTACAAACAGCAAACTGATGCTAATGCACAGCAATGGCCCCAAACACATCTTACGATGACTTTAAACACTACTATTCATGGCTTGAGAGTTGTGTAAATCCTAGAATCCCAGATTGGTTTGGGTGGGAAGGGAGCTCCCAGCCCACCCAGCCCCATCCCCTACCAGGGGCAGGGACATCCCCCACCAGCCCAGGCTGCCCAAAGCCCCATCCAGCCTGGCCTTGGGCACTGCCAGGGATCCAGGGGCAGCCACAGCTTCTCGGGGCACCCTGTGCCAGGGCCTCAGCCCCCTCCCAGGGAAGGATTGCTGCCTCCCAGCTCAGCTCCAGCTCCCCTCCTGCAGCTTCAGGCCCTTCCCCTTGGCCTGGCCCTCCCTGCCCTGCCACCAGCCCCTCTCCAGCTTTCCTGCAGCCCCTGCAGGCACTGGGCGGCCGCAATTAGGTCTCCCTGGAGCCTTCTCTTCTCCAGCCTGAACCACCTCAACTCTCCCAGCCTGTCTCCAGAGCAGAGGTGCGTCAGCCCTCGCATCATCTCTGTGGCCTCCTCCGGACTCGCTCCAGCAGCTTCGTGTCCTCCTCATCCTGGGAACCCCCGAGCTGGACTCAGGTTACATCCTGTTCTGAGTATGTGAAGATACTGTTCCAGACTAGTAAGTGAGACTCAGATGCAGACTTCCTCTTCAGGATGTGATCTGCAGCAAGGTTTTCCAGTGGTACACCCACCACCACCACAGTGTCATTGGTGCTTCTGCCAACACTGCCTTCTACATACTCAGGAGTGTTGGCAACACTGTCCTGAATGTGTAGAACAAACTTTGTGGAACTAAGGAGGATGCTTTGAAAGGCAAAAGAGATTTTACCTGTGTTCTTAATTAAGATACTCTGTTGATAGGTACAGAACAGAAGAAAGGAGTCAGAAGAACCCCAAGGTAAGTAGTGAGGACAAGATTAGTTTCACACGGTGCTATGAGAAAAGCATAACCAAGCATGAACTGAAGAACTATATTAATCTCTCTGATGCATGACCTGCATTTTTAGTCATCTTCACGTTAATCAGTTAATGGAAGTATCTAGTTTCAGAGTATTTTGGGCAAGAGAAAGACATAGGAACTTTTTTTTTTGCTTTTTATAAAAATGTTCGTTTAATATTTTATAGGAGATATGGGTATTAGATATTAAATTTCATTACTTTTGTCTGGAAAATCATTTGTATTTAAATTCAGGATGAAACTCTAATCTTTCTCTTTTTTCTTTAATGAATTTTGCATTAGTCTTACAAGCAAATCTTGTATTAAGAACTTTTTCTAACATGGTCCTATCAAGAGAACTAGTAACTTCCATCATCCTTTTCCACACTGCAGTATTCAATAAGCTACACAGTAAAGCAATACAAAAATGAAACAGTTTGGCAATCAGAAAACCGTACAGAAGTGCAGGAAAAGCCACAGATTTCAGTACGTCCTCATTTTAAAGCTCAACTGACAAAGCAGCAATGCCTGCAGTTGTGTACCGTAACTTATACAACGCCTGAAACCTACTGGCTGTGATGCTTTCAGATTCACCACAACCAGTTATAATCTCAAGGAACTTGTTTATATATTAAAACCTTCATTTTTATATCAAAACATAAATGTGTACTCTTGTAGGGAAAAGTATTTTTAAATACCTGAATTGCTTTAAATATGCTTTGAAGTTGAATGAACAAATTTGTATTTTAATCACAGAAGTCTGAAAATTATTTTTTTTTTTCCTTTTTAAAGCAAGAATCAAACTTTTCTTCTACACTAATGGGGGGAAAAAACAACAAAGCAAAGACACTATTTACAGCCTCCAACGCTATGATTCCACAAAATTTGCGCAGTACAAACTTTACCTCGATCAATTTTCTTTCATAAGAGCTGGCTAGTTCCTCATTGTTTTCCACTTGCTTTTGCTCTGGAATAGCAAATTCACCGTCAGTGCTCCAAATGTTTGGCAGAACTACAACAGAGAGATACCTCAGATTAAACCGTTAAATCACATACATGTCTGAGACATCCTGTTTAGAAGTAACAGTTCAAAAAAAACCCAGTTATTAGAAGTATCAAGACAGATGTACTATTAAACAGTATTACAAGTACTTAACCAGAAATGCAGCAGGGAGCTTCCTTGCAAGCAATACTTAGGTACTCTGAAGAGAAAACAAATGCAAACTAAAAGCATTTTGCTGTTCTGTGACCACAGCTGTCTAATATATGTAGGTAGTAGCTACAATTCCTACCCAAAGCCTTTGAAAACTAAACCTGTGCTTCCATTTCAAGTCTTTTTTTCTATTTCCCTTCCAAAATACCATTTCGCATTACTTGCACAGACTACTTGCATAGGATAGAAGTTACAGAAAGTAGGGCTCAGAATGGCCATTCCGTACTTGGTCTAGCATTTCATGGTTTTGCACAAAGCAGAATCAGCTACAGTCATTTCATTCCTGACAGTTAATTGTCTAATTTATTCCTAGAAATCTCCAATAATAAAGATTTCATGCTTCCCCGCACAATCTATTTAAATTTAAATATTCTTCTCAGACAGGTTTTCTTGATAGCTAATCAAACATCCTTCACCTGCCATTTAAGCCTATTACTGCTTTTCTTACCCACAGTGAATGAAATGTGCAGTTTATTCTATTCCTGTTCCTTGCTATCATTGACGTATCTGATGATCATTGTGAGGCCTTTTCTAAGTCAGTCTCCTCCTCCCCAAGTTACACAAAGTCCAGTTCAATTTTTCCTCAAAGATCACGAATTTCTAAGACACCCAAACAAGTTGGCACACAGAAAGTAAACAAGGCCTAGCAATAACAAATGCTTTCACATTTTTCAAAATCTAAATTATATATACAGCCACGATAAGTTAGACAGAAGAGACCAGAATTCATCTGACTCAATACTCTTGAGCCTGGGAACTGATTTTTGTTTCGAGGACGAATATATACATTCAGAAGTTCATTATGTTTTCAGTGAATTTTGAAAGCTATTTTAAGAGCCACTTCTTGCAAATCTTGCTTGAAGTTCTTCAGCCAGAAACTTCTAAAATCAGCATTTTCACATACATAATATTATTGTATCTAAGTAGGTTTGGAAAATGGTACACATCCAACTCCTGCTGATGGCTGAGAAATCAGGATGCTCGTTTACTAAATATTTAAAGACCAATATCCGACTGCTCAGTCTATGGCAGTGATCCCCCATTTTGAAAGCCGGTAAGATATTCTGATCTTCATACAGTTCTGATTCTTGGGCAATTTATTTATCATCGTATTTGCTGAGGGTTTTTTGTTGTTTTTTTTTAAGTCACTGCAAGGCAAGGCTTTAAGCTGACTTTCATTTATTATTTTAGGAAACTATTTAAAAGCCATACTCAATAGCATCTGATCTGATTATTGCAGCAAATGTAGATTCTTCTCTATTTATAGTCATAAAAATAACAGCAGAGACTCACTTTATTTTGACTCCTTCAAAATAGTTCCGTAGAAAGTCTAAACACAGTGTTCTAAAATCTACAATACATTTAAGACTTTTGTTCGGTTACCATTTGGAAAAAGATTGCCCATTGTTGGAATTCTCATTACAGTAACAGAGGGTAGCAGGGACAGTAGCTGCATGCAACAGTTTACGCCGCTCCAGTGAGGACAACTTCCAAGTTTAGAGCGATCGGAACTGGATGTCTCTGTCTCTGGGTAAGGCTAGTTAGGAGTTCAGAACCTGAACCTCTGAGTGTGTAAATTAACATATAAGAAACAAACAAGAATTTTAACTGAAAATTACAAAAGCAGGAAAAGCAGTAGTTTCTTCATCCTGTTTTCTTCACAACACTGTCAGTCTCAGAACATGCCTGTAAAATATACTCTGTAATCCTTTAAGGCATGTAAGCTAATTAAGAACAAAATGACTTAAAGTGTCTGTAACAACTTAAGTTACACCACAACTGGAATTCGGTAACCTGCCTTAAGTTACGCAAAGATCAATATGCTGAAAGGTACAAATACACCTTTCTCGTATCGCAAATATTCTTCATTACGAAGCCTCACATCTGAAAAACCTGAGTGCCTACGAGGAGACACTGCACCGGACGTAGATAAACCATGGGTGCAATAGTTTCTACAAGTCTGGGGAAAGAAGAAACTTTTTTGTTTCACCTCCTTTTTTGAAGTATGTCTAAACATCTCACTTCTCAGGGACTATTTACACACTTCAGTACTTTTTTGAGTCAGAGGCCTCAGTACTACAAACAATTTCCCTAAATCTCCAATGGCAGCTAAAAAAAAAAAAGTTTATAAAAACACTGACTGAAGTTAGAATATAAGAAAATTTATTACAAATAGTGCAGGAAGCTGAAATTTATTCTGGTCACTAATGATAAATATTACAGAAAATTACAGTGGATTGATTAAATATCCTTTGACCATAAAGCATATATGTACTCATTTTTAGAAATGTTGGTACTGTTCCATCTCCCTTGTTCATCTATAAAATCTGACCATCCTACTCAGTTTCTATTCTTATCACTCACTAATTTGCATAATTTTAACATGGCAGAATATAGCTTGCCTAGGAATTTTTTTCTTTTCCTATAATTACACTCATCATGGAAACTGTCAGTATCTAATGAAGGATAATTTCTGCTATTATAAGAAGCTTAAGCGATGGTTTTCGTGAATAATTCTTAATGTGAATCACTACACTCCAGCAAAGTCGGAAGTAAAAACATGTGTTCTCACTAACAAAAATCCTTTTAAGGATGAATGAAATTTTTAAACTACAGATAAGTATAGTGACTAGCACTTCAGAGCAGAGTTAATGGCGTATCCATTCATATAGCCACTTATATGACCACAATATTGACAACTGAAAAAAAAAAAAAAAGACGACAGATGGTGCCAGTTTCTGAAAAGCCACCATGTCTCTCAAACACCTTCTGCAGTCAGTGGAAGCACAGGGCCCACCAGAACGTGACTCAGAATCAAGATGCCAATTCATCCTGTCATGGACACTTCTACCACCACTGAGGAAAAGCAGGTAACACTGCTTGTAACTCAACTCGCTAGCTTTCAGGTAAAAAAATCTGCTCAGTAGAGGCAGGGCAACTGAGCAGAGGAAGTGAAATGTCTGGTCTTAATAAAGAGACTATTTGAAACAGCCTGCAAATACTCGTCTCCAAACGAACACTAACAGTATAATCTAGAGATACTAAATTTTCTCTCCTCAAAATAATTACTCCTGTGTTCCATTATCACATTAATTCACAGATTTTTTTTTTTTAAATTAAATTTTCACCTGATTGCTTTTTCTGGAACGTTTCTTATTGAAAAAAGTATGACCACCTCATCTACCAGAAAACACTCTGTAAAAATAAGTATAACAATCTGCATCAGTGTTTTTCTCAAAGGAAAAGATATCCAAGATGTTACTTTCACTACAGGGAGATATGACTCAACATGGTTGGAATAGATGAACAGGGCTTAGAATTCTCTCTTGCTGACCCCACTTCCACACAGATGATTTCACTGGTTTTGGCAAACACTCAGCAGGGAAAGCAAAGAGTTCTGGACTGTTTCTACTCAGCAGGAATTTGATAGCACGCCATCACGTATTGTGCCTTTTGTTTGATAGTGATCTGCATCGTAGGACGGCTCTGGTCACAGCGGACAGCCCAGCCAGTGATGCCGCAGGGACAGGTCTCACAGAAACAGACGCTGTTCCCAACTGGAGGACGGCTGCTGGCACGCGGGGCAGCCTGGGGAAGCGTGAGCCACGTCCCCAGCCACAGCGGGATCGCTGTCTGTGGCTGAAGGTGTGGGGATGGGCCGGGGCTTGCACAGGATCAGGTGGTTCCTTTTCCTCAGACATCCAGTCCAGGATCAACACAAAAAAAAACCCCCACAGATTCTTGTAAAGCAGAGACTGGGCTGTTCACTGGTTATTGTTTCACTGCCAGTTTCTGTACAAGCCCAGGAGTCCCTTCCATCATTCAGTTACCCTTCCTACGCCTCCAGTTAACTCCATCCCAACGGCAGCACACAGAAAAACAAACCCTGCACGTGGATTTGGGTTTTTCCCCCCTTCGTTTCATCCTTACCTTCCACTGTTTGGCCTTCTCTTCTGAGCATCTGCACAGCTCCGACATACTTCTTCAGCTGCACCTTCAGCACCTCATTCTCTCTGTTGATAAACAGAGCAGAATAAATAAAGAGAGGAAATCCCCTTTCAACGGAAACAAACATACCAGCTGTAACAATAACTTTAGCTAAGTTGTGTCTTCAAGATTAAAAGAAATAACAACGTACTACTTAATGTGTCAGTCCATAGCAGAGTACCAGGAAAACTCCTTCTCTGGGGCCACACAAACACAGCCGTGAAACAGATTAGCTCATAATCAAGAACTTTCCATTAATTGTTTAATTCAGATTTTCTATACTATTTTACCTTGATGGCAGAAAAAAGATACAGTCTATCTAAATCAAGAGTCGACTAAAAAGAGTAAGGATAGGATACTGAACAAGGAAATTCAGAATGGTCAGTATAAAATTCGATAATCATTTTACTAATTGTCCAAGTATTTAACATCAAGCAAATAAGAATTCAGCTTTAGAAACGGATTCGTTGTAAGAAAATGCCAGCACTTCAGCAACACTATTCTAGGTGAAAGTTTTCCACAGAGCACTCCCAAATGAAAGCTGTAAAAGAAGAAATTAAGCTAATCCCCTCAACTTATATTTCAGTGGCTGTCTCATGCTTCTTGGAAAGCCCAGGTATTCAAAACAGGTACTACCACAGCTCCACCTAACGACATTAAGCACCTTAGTTTCTATTTGGGGGGAAACACAAAGGATTCTAACCTAATGAATTTTAAACAACGCTGGCAAATCACATGTCTGAAATTCAATTATCTGTCTAAGCCCGTCCAGTTAACCAAGTACGACAGAAGTGTTTACGCAGAAAAAACTTAACTAAAATGTGTTGCACAGAGTGAATTCGGACAACTTTTACTCTTACTTAAGAAAACAGGAGTGCAGAAATACATAGGTGCCACAGGTGCAGCACGTACCAGCACGCACAAGAAACCTGCAACTGGTTAGAGGAGAGAGGACAGGGACAGATAAAAATCATGCCAGAGGAGCGGCACAAGCTCCAGGAGTGCTGAAACCCTCGACACGTGGCAGGTTACAGAAAGCTGGAAACAGGTTGTACACAAAAAGGTCGGCATTCTATTTATGGGAAATTTATTGAAGACTGAGAAGTATTCAGAAACACATGCAAATATGTCTGATGGCCCTTATCATACTATACATATGTTATATATACGCACACAAAAATTAACTGCTGTTGAGAGCAATGCCATGTTTATATATAGAAAACCCAGACTAGTACGATATTCCTATTTCTGTGAATTTCAAATCAGTTTTCTGACCTATGTAACGTCAATTTTATTCAGTCCTTTAGTGGGAGGTTGCTAAATAATTGAGAAGAAACTAGTGATTATCCAACTATCAAATTTTAACAAAGGCTTCTGCTCTGGAGACAGGCTGGGAGAGTTGGGGTGGTTCAGGCTGGAGAAGAGAAGGTTGCGGGGAGCCCTTGGAGCCCCTGGCAGTGCCTGCAGGGGCTGCAGAAAAGCTGGAGGGGGGCTGGTTGCAGGGCAGGGAGGGCCAGGCCAAGGGGAAGGGCCTGAAGCTGCAGGAGGGGAGCTGGAGCTGAGCTGGGANTATTTTATGATATTTTTCATTTCTTAGACTGCAAAACTGAACAAATCAGTTTTTCCACCAGAGATAGATGCTGATATTCAGATTAAGGGGGGAAAACAAAAAAAAAAAATCAGAAACACAGTTTAACGCCATACACTATATTAAACCAAGTCTAAATAATTCATTCATGAAAAAGAAATTTATGACAGCTAGAAGAAAAGATTTCTGACCAGAAGTATAAATATGTCTGCTTGGAAATAACTGTATACAATTAGAATATATTAAGTTTTAAGGATTCTCATGAAATAATCCTACACCATCTTGTTTCTACATTTGAGAATAGACCCAGTGCCTTCTGTCTGTACTGAGACAGCATCAAAAAAATAAAAATCATAGAATCATAGAATGGTTTCAGTTGGAAGGGACCACAAGGATCATCTGGTTCCAACCCCTCCCACCATGGGCAGGGAGACCCTACACTGAAAGGGGACGGCAAAAAAGAAGAATGAAAAACGGCTGAAATTCATGGGAAAATGAAGCAGGAGAACTATGCCCCTAAAATCATACCCATGGCCAAAACCTATTACAACACTTCCCTGCCTGACCACTTCTCCCATGTCACTAAGTGGCTGACAGAGTGATACTGTGCCACCTCACCTGCACCAGCTCAAGGACAGAGGGTAACAAACCAGTATTCCGACAGCCCGCGGTTCTGGCTCAAATGGCACGGGTCTGGTGCATGCTCTTGGTTAAGCTTCATCCTGTTTGTTGGCAATCACTCATGCAGAATGATGATACAAAACACCCTTTTCTTTGTTATTTGATTATAAAACTAGAAAACCGCACATGAAGAGCTACACTGAAAAAAAACACTATAGGTTTGAAATCCATTCACACTTAAAAAGGGGGCGGGGAAGGGGGATTTAAAGCCTCCTAGGAAACCAAGATTTAACTCCTCCCCAGGTCTCTCTAACATTATCTTTTGGGTATCCATAAGAAGTAGATTAGCAGAACACCTTTGAAGCTTCGTGTCTGCAAGACAAAGAAAAAACCAACTGTACTTCCCCACTTTTTTTTCCCTAAGACAAAGTTAGTTTCTGACAGAGCAGATTTATCTACAAAATCTCTCTAAAAGTATGACTAAGAAACAGAAGCATTTAAATACAGCAACTTATAAATGCCACACACTTCTAAGAGCAGGGTAAATTTTATTCCAGCTGAAGCTTCTGCAAGCAGCTCTAGGAGTTTCTCCATAGTTCTGTGACTGTTCTCCAAAGAACACCAGATATTTCCAGGTTCCAACAAACTATTTGTAAGCTAATGCAGTAAGGATTGACCTTTTTTAGCAGAGTACATTTTATTCTATAGCACTTTCATCCAGTGAAATTACTTATGGCACAATTAAACTCTGTAGTTAGCTGCTGCTTTAGTACTTTTCTGGAAGATAAATCGGAATATTACAAAACTGTGTGTATCCGCTCTCAGCCATTGACAGTGTCTTTGCTTCAAACCAGCTGAAAAATACAATACTAATTACAGTAATTAATCAGTACAGTACTTAACAACAACTGTAAGCAAAGAGAAGAGAAATGAAAGTACCAAAAGCTTAAATGGTGATACACGAGTAACTTTTATCAATTTTCTAATATGGAAGATACCACCCCATAAATTCCCTAAAACTTGAGTATTTCTGTTGTCAGACATGCTTGAAAATTCACCAGAAACCACCGTATGTATTCACAAACTATATGAAACATCTTTTGGATCGTACTACAAGTCTGTACTGAAACCAAAGGCAGAAAAAGGGAAAACATTCAGTAAATGTCTTTCAAGAGTGTGCATGTGGTCAGGGCTGCTTTACACAGCAACGCCTGCCTGGTGTTACGAGTGCAAGGCATCCCTTTCGCCAGAGCTGTGAAATAAAACACACTGACTTCGCAGTGGTAGTATTTACTGATACTGATCACACTGATACAGAAACAAAATATCATTTTACTGAAAAGAAATTGTTTTTAAATATTCCTGAATGGTACACAGCCACACAACACCTTAGCAACAATAAAACTGCTTATTTATCATCTTTTTTAGAAAACTATCTGGAATGGCAAGGAACAATCCATTATATAATAAATGTAAGTTGTCAACTACCTTCAATTCCTTGTCTAATTTTGAAGCAAAAATAATTACACTTCGTCTCAATTTCATTATTTAAAAATTAGCATTTAAGGAAACCCTGCTTAAGAGAAAATCAAAACTACTCTAAGAATTATTGGGTTTTTTAGCACCAGAAAACAAGTTCACATTTTGGGAAACATACCTGACTTTTATGTGTGTAACAAATGAAAAAATAACGTCCAATATTACTGATAAATGCATATTGTCACCAGCAAGTTAATTCCTGCCAGGAAGAGTAGCAGCTCTTCCCTAAGGACTCTGGTATGGAGAGGAGGAATGTGGGTGGATCAGAAGCAGCAGAGGGAGGCCAGCATGGGAGAGAGATGCTATTCCATCGGAGGCAGCAGCGGCCAGACCCCCGCTGGGACTTCTGCCATCTTCCTGGAGAGGGACCGAGGCCCCACAGGCGAAATCTGCCCCGCTCCCTTGTGCTACAGCAGCCCTTCTAAGAGCTATGGTTGTCGAGCACAAGGGCAGCTGAAGGACGTTGGCTGTTTTGCAGTAGTGCCCACAGAGGCCCTCTGACAGGCAGTTACGTGTATTGAAGCACGGGTACAGACCCCAAGCGCAGGTAAGGTCTGCGGGCTGCCATGCAATCGAATTAGATACATCTCACAGTCATCACAAGAAGCTTTCTGGTTGTTAATACACACAAATATCAGTAAGAAAGTGTTTTGTAAAAGCCGACTTCAAAAAAAATTAATAAAAGGTTAAAGAACAATATACCTTTAAGTCTGGAGCTTTGTTGCAGAGGAAGAGGCCTTACAGAACTTATTTTCCTATACCTTAACAGGAACCACCTCCTCCTTGCCACCCCCACCCCCCAAAAAAATCCCAACACAAAAAACCTGCTTGTTAAAAAAGATACAAAAAATCCTCCAGGGCTTCTGTAAAATGAGTATTGTAAGAAAATAATTTGGAAAAAAGAGTAGTTTCTCATCTATGTCACCTATAGCGGCCTGAAGAATATTGTAATTAAGTTTCTGGCACAAACATCAGATCCTAACAAGTGCTTTCTGTGGAGCTTACTCCTAAAACCGGTCTTATATCTAAAGTCAGGCATACAAAAAAAAAACAAAAAAAACCCCCACCAGACAAAAAAAAAAACAACAACCAAAGAACAGATGTCTACGTCTTGATAAAAACTTAGTGTTTTAGAAAACACTATAAAGGTACGAAATTTCCAAATACTAAAAAAAATTGCATGGATCTCGAGAATGAATTAAGATAAACAGTATACTGCAAGAACGTGTAGAATCTATACGCAGAGGTTGGGCTGGACAACTTCCAGAGATGCCTTCCAACCTGAACCATCCTATGATGCTACTATTAGGAGCTGCAGGATCACAGTTCATTGTAATCATATACATCCTAAATGAAATATGAAAAATGAGAACTATTACTCATAGAAGTGGAAGTTGAACTACAGACAATATCATGAGATCACAGTATAAAACCAAACTGAAAAAAAAGCGTAACAAGGAATAGCGTGATAACTGCTTGTCACGGAAGACAAACATGGTATGCATGATAAACTGAAAACTCTTCTCACAACAGCTTCACGCACAGACTCGGTTCAGATCTGAACTATGGAAGGCTCTACCTCAGCAGTGGTATCACATCCAGAAACGCAAAAAATGGCTTTGTGGATAAGAAATATGAGGAAGTTGTTTATCTTAAGAAATAATGTATCTCACTTTTTATAAAAACATTTTTGTAACTCATGATATGCCACCAACTAAGTAAGAAGAAAAAAAATCATTTCATATAGGAATATTCAAATTGGTTTCCACAAGCAGGGACAAGAGTTATTTTTCCCTCTCTCTCAGAAGCCACTGACGGTGATGCAATCATTTCAAGATGCACAACGCATCATTTCACCCATCACTGAAGCGCTGTGGCTCTGAAGTGTTGTAAAACAGATTAATATAAAATGCCAAATCCAAAAGTAATGTGGCTTAAATAATACAGACGCTAGATAGGAGGTTGCAGATCAGGGCACAGACTGTGCAGTAAACAGAAGGTACCAAAAAGTGTACAATAAAGCCTAGTCAAACCCCCATCCCCATGTCCCCACACAGTGCGTTACCACCTTCTCTTTCTATCTGCTTCACTTGCTGCAAAGCCTGTCCTTTGTAAAATGCTCTCCTCCGACATTTCTGAATACAGTCGCAGCACATGCAGTCTGAGATTATCCAATTTCACAGTCAACTTCAATAAATTTCTTTGCCTCACCAAGGGATGTAATAGTATTCCACACAGAAAAAAGAATTGCAATTAAACAACTTCAGCATTGCCAAGAAGCCACTGGCACAATACATCCATGCAATTTGAGAAAGGCTCACTGACGGGGTGGGGAGAAAGAAAAACAACAAAAAAACCAGTTTACAAAATGATGGATCTGGGAGTCTTTAGTCTTTTCCTCCACTGGAAGGCTGGGAAATAGGCTGAACGCTGAGATTGCTCCTTTTGAAACAATATCATAACTCGTGAACGAGCTATTCAAATACTTCACATGGGAGAATGAGAGGACCACTACTTGAATCTAAAACGATCTACCAATTTCTCTTTTTTCCAAAGAGAGCTTAGGAAACTCAGGAAAATCTCTCTAAGCCAGCTAGCCTTTTGGCCGGGAGACCAGAGACGCTCTGGAGAGCCCAGGGGACCAGCTGAACGGATCGACTTCGCAGCTGTCCAGAAGCAATCGTTTCACCGCTGACTCATGTGTCACTGGTTTGTGTTCTCCAAGCCTTCAGGGAGATATTTACGTCAAATTCTTTGCAAGAGTTTTGGGACACTCATAAGTATCAGCTCTGAATCTGACGCTTATTTTTTCATCAAATTACAACCATCAGATTGTTACTGAATGATTTTCCTTGCCTTAAGATATTCAGAATATTACAACTCAGGAAGTTTTTCTACTCTAGACATGTGATCAATTGTTTTCAAGGTAAACAGTGACATTTCACTATTACAAAATACCTGAAAATTTCCGCTCCCTCACCTAGTGTATTATGCAGCACTTACAAAGCATTTCAAAATTCTTTTAATTTCAAATTCTTCAGCTTGCCCAAATTCCTGGTTAAAAATAGTATTTATTAGAATTTAACAACTCTTACTGTTGCAGCAGCATCACCTACAGCATACAAAGTGAACCAACAGAATGATTTAGAAGAAAATCCTATATTCCAAAATAACTATATGCAAAGTTTCTTATGTGCTAGAAAACGATTTGCAATGAATCATTAGAGATGCATCCAAGTCCAAAACAACCGGTGACACCAGAATTTGTTGTACCTAAGCAGCTCCCAACACTGTTTTTATCACGTGACAAGGTAAAGCAACTTTCAGAAGAACAATCAGCACAACACATCCAGTCTCCGTAGCAATAACAGAAATTAAATAAGCCTGTTTAAAAATAACAAGCTAGTCTAAGTGAGCATCTCTTTAGCTCTCTTTATAAAAGCTCCTTATCTATTCTTTCAAAAGGTATGTGCATGACAAATATCTGATTCACCCACATGTCACTGCAAATTCTGAAACTGTGGGGGAAGTGAGTCAAAGAAATATGAACATACAATTCCTATAACCTGAAACACGAATATTAAACGATGAAGTATTTGCATTGTCTCAATTGCCCCACATCACGTGAATGGCAAACCCACTTATGCCTCTCTCTGCCTCCCTCAAAGCGAGTAGTTCGGTTTGATGTGTCATCAAAAGCAGAATTAGTAACGTTCTAAATGTTATTTTTTTAAAAAACAACTTTTTATTTGTCATTTTGAGACACTAGTTCTGCTAGGCAATACAAGGCTCAGGAGTCTCAGCCACGGTACTTCATGACTGACACTAAGCACTCTGCCTGCACGTGCAGGAAACAAACCCCTCTCGTGATCAGGCCCAGATTACTAATCCAACCGAATGTTTGGGAGAGGTTTGTTGTTTACTATACAGGTGAATCATCCCCAAGATCTGAGGCATCGTACTCTAGAGTTTCTTTAGAATCGTAAGAAGAAAAATCACACTATTCCAGCAGCATTTACCTTCAAAAGTCTGTCTTGAGCTAAATCACACTTAACAAGGGGAGGGTTAAAATTCTTTTCTTTGGGCATAGCTGTGGCACAAAGTCAAACTGGAGGCAAGTCACTACTGGGGCGAATGCCAACTGACACCTTCACTAATGACCTGGATCCTGGGACAGAGTGCACCTCAGCAACTTCACAG
Source organism: Psophia crepitans (assembly GCA_013399095.1). Lineage (NCBI taxonomy): Eukaryota > Metazoa > Chordata > Aves > Gruiformes > Psophiidae > Psophia > Psophia crepitans. The sequence continues at coordinate 320,842 of VWZZ01004141.1, forward strand.
GCAATACAGAACTGGGCAGCAGCTGATGCACACGATGGCTGTGCTGCCATTCGGAGAGACCTCGGCAGGCTGGACAACTGGTCTCGGACAAATCCCTTGAAGCTCAACACGGGGAAACACGAAGTCCTGCACTGGGGAGGGATAGCCCTAGGCACCCATACCTGCTGGGGGCTGGAAAGCAGCTCTGCGGAGAAGGATCTGGGAGTCCTGGTGGACAGCAAGCTGACCACGAGCCAGCAACTCGTGCCCTTCATAGGATCATGAAGGTTGGAAGAGACCTCAAGGATCATCTAGTCCAACCATCCCCCCACCACCTATTGCCCACTAAACCATGTCCCTAAGTATCACATCCAATCTTTCCTTAAACACCCCCAGGGACGGGGACTCCCCCACCTCCCTGGGCAACCTGTTCCAACGTCCAACCACTCTTTCCGAGAAGAAGTTTCTCCTCATCTCCAACCTGAACCTCCCCCGGAGCAACTTGCGGCCATTCCCTCTGGTCCTGTCGCTAGTTATCTGCGAGAAGAGGCCGACCCCCAGCTCACCACAACTCCCTTTCAGGTAGTTGCAGAGGGCAATAAGGCCTCCCCTGAGCCTCCTCTTCTCCAAACCAAGCAATCCCAATTAAACTGGCAAAGCCAGCGGCATCTCGCACCACATTAGGAAGAGCGTTGCCAGCAGGTCACTGCCAACAACAACACTGCCCAGAGGGGCACTGGCGTCTCCAGCTGTGGAGATATTCAAAACCTGACAAAATGGTGCTGCACAGCCTCTTCCAGCTGCCCTTCTGAGAGCTAGGGGCAGCAGCTGCACCACCTCAGAAATCGGTGCTGTTGCTACTGTTTCGCCACAACCGTTGCTTACGATACGGAGGCTGACAAAGCGGGCAGCCATGAAAACCTGACAACAGGACAAGAAAACACATCAGCCCAAGGAAAACAAAGCCATGCTTCAATAACCAGGTAGATGGAAGACAGATCGCATGGAAATGTCACTTGAAGAAGATGGCTAATACATTCTTTACTGCTTACATACATGAGGGTACATACAGGATACCTGAAATATTCTATAGAACTGAAAGCAACAAAGACAGAAATCTTCCTACTCAATTTAACTGACACTAGGAGCACTCAGTTCAACTCCCGCCGACTGAAGAAAGAATTTCCTGGGAGAAGAGGAGTCCCCATACTAATCGCAGAGTGGAGCAATATAAGACACTTACCAGAGGAAATACTGTTGGGTAATATTGAAATGAAGCAGTCTCCAAAACCAGCTCTCACTGGCTCCAGATGTAAGAGCTAGCATGCCAACAATCCAGCTCATGTATTTTTGAAAAAAACAAAAAAACCCCAAATTGTTTTACACAGGCACTAAAGCAGCCACTTCCACTACTAGAATAAGCAATGAGAATTTGATTATCCTAGGAGAGCAACATCAGTCTGTTCACAATAAACACTGACAGGGTGTTTCTGTTCCCCTCCCCCACCCCCTTATATTTAAAGGCTGTATCAGATTTGAGGTTTGGAAAATACTGCTTGCAGACAGCGCTAGGTACTTTAACAACTCTAAGAAGGAAAAATAGAAGGAAAAACACCAGGACCTTGATATTGTGATTTGTTCCAGATTGGGCAGACAGCTGTACCAAGAATCTCCCAAATATCAACTAAAATAAAAAAGTAATTAAAAAAAAATTACTTATACTGTTCTGAAAATTAAACTACTTGAAAATTATTTTTTTCTTGGATGCAGTTTTTTTTATTCCCACGTTCTACTGCTGTTACTTTTTAGGACACTTTTGGCGCTTCTTACCGTGCCAAGGCTTGGACTTTTGTGGCATGTCGCTCTTCCTGTTCTGCTACCTTCCTTCTCCAGCTGTCCATCTCCTGCCTTAGCACTGCAGAATGCTCCATCTCTCCATCAAGCAGGTTTCTCAGAGATCTGGAAGATGGCAGCAGCCTCTGTTAGAACCCTGCAAACACTACCATGTAATTAGAGGATACTCTATGAATCACAGAGTATGTTGCCTGCATTATACTATTAATGTCGTCCTAAAATTTCATTATTCAACGTAATAAATTCACCTGATTTGATTATACAAAGATATGAAAAACTACAAGGAAAAAGGACCCAATCAAAACAGCTGAGAGTGCTTACTATTCATTTGCATTTCAATCGCATCGACGTGCCTAAAGCACAACCTATCGTGGTATTTACTGTACTGCCACGCAGAAAGAATTTATTACAGAAAACAGCTTACAGTCTGGTTTCAGTGCTTCAGTGCAAGCGCATACATCCCAGGAATACTCAACAAGCAATGTATCTACCAGCAAGAGCAGGAGACAGGTAGGGGCCTTGCCTCTACTGAGAGCACTGCCACAGACCTGTAAAACCACAGGGTCAGCACAATGCAGAGCGGTAAACCCAAAGCACCCTGGTCCTTCTGCCAAGACCTGCAGAGCTGAATGGGGCAGTAATTTGCAATTATGGGAGTGGGGAGGATGAGCGGCAGGAGAATGGGATCAGTTGGTAGTCTTGACATTAAAAAACCCAGTAATAAAATATCTATAGAAAAAACGTACATCACCAAAACAGCCCTACTACAGCATAACAACAGTATGTCTTGAATACATTTCTATTTTCCTTCATCTCATGATGTGTTCCACTAAGCTAAATAAATACAAAGTAGGTTTGATAGCATTTTAAATACGGGACTGATCATTTTTACATTTACGTCATCATTTTGCCCCAAGTGAACATAAAAACACAAATGACAGCCACTTTCTGCGTAACATTGTTAGCCATTCTACATAATTCTGCGCCAGAAGGGGAAAAAAGGAAATTTTCTGACTACTTGTAGAAGGACTAACTTCTACTCATTTGGAAACGCATCTTAAGAGATTTTAAGAATCTTTTGGTTATAAGTTTCGGTTTTCAAAAAACTGCAACTGGCAAAAGCTCCCAAGATACAAAGCGTTACATGTGATTTAAATTCAAAGCAAAAAGTTGAAGACAAACATTAGTCTTCAGTGTCGACACTTGAATATTGAAGTATAAAGCTTACCTTTCACAGAAAAATAACATATACATGAAAAAGGTTACACAAAGATTAGGCATAGCTTTACACAATGCACAGCTTGTCTGAGAGAACAGGATTTTTTAAATCATAGTGCCTCTTGACTAGAAGAAGAAAACTACCTATTCTGTTCTTCCAGTTCATCCTTTCTATTCATCATGGCCACAATAGCTTGACGAAGTTCATCTAAAGAGAAGGGACAAAAAAGATGAATTTCTGTGTGTATTTTTGCTCATTGCCAATCTAAAAGCCATTACTTAGTGGCATTAATTCAGCAACACGCTTAAGAGGATGCCAACGTCATTTGCTATTCAGCAAAGCACATAAAAATGCTCTTAATCTCATCACTAATTTGAGTAATCTTTCAAAAAAGGTGTTACTTAACACAGGATCAGAAGTATTGATCTAATCAAATTAGTCTGCATCTGGCTTTAGTACAGCTGTTTACAGGTTTGCTTGTGGCTCAGCTGCTGTGTTTAACGTGCAGATTAATGAGATAGGCTGTTACTTGTTCAACTTGCTTGTTTTCCTTGCTATAAATTCTGACACAGGAAAAGGAACCATGACAGCGAGAGCAGAGCAGAGATCATGTCATTGCTTCCTCATGGTATTCCTCCTCAAGCTCAGTCTTAAAGACGATGGGATTTCTGAATCTTGTAATTTCCTACAAAAACCTCCTTATTTTCTATAAATACCTTAAAAATATTGTCATTACATCCAGAATAAAAATTTAAATTAAAAAAATACTATGCCAGAATTTCAGAACTTTTAAAAGGTTAGGTTTATCAGTGATAGCAGAGTAGCCAAATGTCATACAGAAAAGTGGCAGCTCAAAGCACCACCTCACCCGGAGTCCTTCTCCTATGAAGGTCTCACCATGTAACTGTACAGCTGCACTATTGCTATTTACTGTAAATTTACAGAAAAATATCAGGACTTAATCATCTAATCTAGAAGACATTCTGACATCCAGATCTTGCATGAATGCATGAAATACAACAGGCCCTCAGAGATTTGAAGGGCTTCTAGCAAACAGCAGGGTGGACACATGTCCGAAACTGGATTTTTTAAAATAATTTTGCTAATTTTCTGAAAGCTTCTGCAGGGACACAATTAAATTAAAACACATCCCCCAACAGTTAAATGAAATGCTCCTGTATTTATAGATAATAAATCAGCCAATTCTCTTCCACAAGTATTTGAAGCAGATGTCAGCCAATTTTTGTGCCTTGACTGAAAACATACTATCGGAACGGGTATTACTTCATTTCTTCAACTAAGCAAAGCTACTGGACAACTCTTTCCCCCGTGACATTCAGTTCACTCATTGACCAATACCCTTCTTAATATTTTCTGTAGCTACTGAAATTTTTGCCAGTTCAAAAAAGCCTCAACACTGTCCCGTGGACCAGATGAAGTCTGCCAAACTCTTGGAGCGGACGGAAGGTGAAAGCTTTTGCTACGCCAGCCAGTCGGGGCAGCCAGAGCAGGCAGCAGGCCTCCAGCCCCGCACGGGCACCCCGCTGGCGGCACCCTGCAGGGTTCAGCGGGATCTCCCTCATACCACTCCAAGCCAGCCAACCCAAGTTCTTCTTGCTAGACTTCTTCCAAAACATCTCTCCTTCTTTGGCCATGGAGAAAGTAGACAATTATTTTCCTACCCATTCCAAGTTACAGCTTGAGAACTAATTGACATTAGCAAGAAACATTTCAGGAGGTCATTAGAGGGATTTTACACTCCATTAATTCAGCACAGAAAGAAATTTTTCTACAATAACTTCACATCTTTATATAAGTTCTCTATACAGCTATCACAGACAAAAAAATCCAAATCTTGCAGAAAAGCCAAAAGTGAATTTGTGGGTGTTAAACACTAACACATCTCAAAAAAAACCCAAAATCAAGCAAACTAAACAAGCCTGGAGACTTGTGCTTTCTCCCTCGGTAACAGCACTCACATCGACCACCACAGCGGTCATTGATTCCACGGCTACTTTAACGAGTCTTCCTAAGGCCGTGTGTTCAGCCAAAAGGACACTGCAGCACGCCTCACCCAGCACTGCCACCACCCCCAGTGGCTGGCACCGGTCCGGCCACACAGCGCGTCCCAGCAGGAGCCCCGCCAGCCGAGGAGCGGCCGAGGGACCGCTGAGCTGGTGTTAACGCTGTGCCTGGCACAAAGCACATGGCAGAGAGCAGTCAGGGCAGAACAGAGCACCTCGTCTGTCAGTCAGGACAAGGAACAAAAAGGTGCAATTCCATTTTTGGCAAGAGCAAAGCTCACGTTACATTGCAGTGACCAGGTAACGCTGCAATTTATGTAGCAACTGTAGAAAAAACTTAGATTGGAGAGATCACATACGACAAAATATGCTGTGCCCCATTATTTTCGTGACTATTTTTCAAAAGATGGTCTATAATAGCTTCTATTGACTAGCATTTATTTTGAAGGAAAAACAAAAAAACCCTCTCAAAACACCAAACTCTACATTCTGAGATTGATTTAGCTTTACTATTATATTTAGCTACAAAATATCAGCTTGTGATCATGAAACTCAATACACGATTAGTACTCTTTTGGTTGTGATGAGACACTGCCACTTTGAGGGCAGACTGGAAAGGTTGGGGGCTTTGAGATCTTGTTCTCTGGGTTAATTTGTGGGGTTTTGGTGGGTTTTTTGGCAGCGGAAAATCAGTGGGTTGTGACAGTCCTGAAAAAAGTAATGCTTAGTGTGAAAACAGACCACAATCCATCAGCGTACCTGTGAAATAAAAAATTGTTCTAAGGATGAGGAAAACAGAATAATCCACTAAGCGTTCAAGCCTTGTACAAGTGTACAACACAAGCAAAAAAACCTGCACAGGAAGCTTTCTGTACTGCAACACCCTATATAAAATAAAGATCTTTAACTATAGAGGTGAATTCAGAATCATCCTCAAGAAAGCATCAAGGCAACGGCATTTTAAATATTTCAACAGTGTCATTAAAATATGATAATGCGCAATCTGAGTTAGTTGTTATTATTTCTCTGACTCTGAATAAATTAAAGCCGTTGCTACTCAGACAAGTTATTGCAGCGCTGGCTCTGCACTTATGCTGGGGTGACTGCTCTACCATAATTGCCTGTGTGCATGCTCAGCCTGTTGAAATGCATACCGATTTATTAACATTTAAACAGTGAGGCTATTATAAATTGTCCCCATTTTCCCAATTTTACCAGCCTATTCAAACCGTAACCTTAACTTGCCTAATAACTTCATCTTCTTCCCCTTATTCCACCCAGAACCTCCCGCATGAGCAGGGAGCCAGAATGCCTTCTCTCTTGCTCCCCTCTCCCACACCCCCATAAGGAAGCAGGGCAGGAAAGCAAGATTCTGTTAAAGACCGTCGTTTGCACAAAAGGAGAAGAAAAAAGCAGACATAAAATAACAGATATAAATATAGAAAATATATAAATATT
>VWZZ01004141.1:327422-337444 GCA_013399095.1 Psophia crepitans
ATATAAAATAATATAACAGATATAAAATAAATATATAAATAAATAGATATAAAATAGTATGGAAATAAACAGCATTTTGACATCTTTTATTTCTATTTGCCTCATTTTTTCCTGAGAGCTATGGAACTGACAATACTGCGGAGAAAGAGAAAAGCAGAAACTCCAAATTTCATTATCATATACAGGACAAAAATCAATGCTTAATTTCAGACCACAAAAGTAAGCACACCTCACACTCAGTGTTTCCTGCTAATTTAGTCCAACTAAACAGACAGCAGTGGAGATGTGGAAGGAAGCATCAAGCCAAACAACTAGTCAGGGCGAAGAACGCAGGGTTCCAGGAAGGCTCGCGCAGGCTGTGCGGCCCCAGCCCACACCTACCGCAGTTCTGCCTGCAGGCAGAAGTATCACGGAGTCGTATTTTTTATATCAGTTACTCAAACACACACAAGAACTATAAAGTTTATCATCAGCACTTCTTTAACACCTCCATCCACAAGAAACAGAAAGGAGTCAAACATTCGCTAGTGCAATTAAAGTTACAGAGAAAAATAAAAATCAGAAACTTTAATTTCACTATCTTTTGGTGCAAGTAACTGAACAGAACTAAAAGGACACCATCCTGTTTAATTTAGGCATAACATTCAAAGCTTTTAAAAATCATCATTTACTCTCACTTATGCTTCTTGAAAAATTTTAGCAGTATGTCAGAAGAGCCAGCTGAATGCAAACGACGGCAATCCAGCATCAGGCACTGCGGCAGGTTCGCTTCAAACATGCCGAACATCCACACTTCGTAAGCTTTTGTCTGTGTGTTATGCTTGCCTCCAAGAGCGGTATCATAACCTAATTTTTTCAGCAGACTTATGTCTTATTCATTGTGTGGGTTAGAAAAAGGAATAAATATGTTTTTTAAAAAATCAGGGTTGTAGCAGCAACCATAAATTTGGCATTTTCTGACTTCTGGACTTCACAACCTCAATTTCCACCCCCGCCCCTGTCTTTCGTTGGGTTGTTTGTTTTTTTTCAATAAAACAGGGGGAGGATAGCCAAGTATACTCACTTCAGAAAACTGTCTGATGTTAGAGCTGATGTCCTACTTGGAGCTGCTTTGCACTTGCTATGTCATTTACATTTGGTGAAGTTAACATTAATAGAAAGAGATACCCTATGTTATTAAAGATCGGCATTCGACATCCACATATCTAAAATTCCAGTGATAATCGAGTGCCATAAAGACAGACAGAATAAGGTAACTAGTGAAGTCTTGCCAATTATGTAACCTTAAGGGATATTTTTGCAACAACTTCTTAAAAAAAGGATTCCCATGTGCAAAACAGTAATTCCAAACCAGGTCCCTCTTTATCAGTAAAAACAGATAACAAAAAAATCAAGGAATGTGCTAATTGAAGTCTTCCTATCAAACATCACTTTTTAAACTACCAAAAATTATCTTTTATTGTTGAAATTAATCTGTAGTGCCTAATTACTAATAAAGCAAATATTTGGTCTAAACCGCTTTTTAATTCACCTGCATGCTACCTGCAAAATCAAGCATCTATGAAGCTCTTCTAAGGTCACTTTCAGAGCATGAAATACATTAAAAAGGGTGCTGCTTTCAGAGACACCTGCCAATTTCCCAGTGACCGCCAGAGAAGTCCTAAGTTTCCCAAGTCTTCAGCTGCTGAGCCAGAGCGGAGCAGTCTGATTTGCAACCACCTGCAGTGCAGAATGAGCTGTAAGTGAAATCATCTGTCAGCATGCACGAGGTCACGCAGCACTCCTCTGCAATCCTGCAGATGGAACGCCAGGGTGGGCTGGGAGCAGGCTACAGGAATGATGTTTTTATTATCCCGAGTGCAAATTTACACAGACATTTTCAGAGACAAATAAAACTTCCAGCAGACTAGTTACATCTTAAACCCCAAGCTGACCTTTAAAGACATGCTCTCTAAGCTGCCTGCACGAACAGGCTATTACGGCTTCATGTAGCGCTCCAAAATCTTCTAAATATTATCCTGCCGTATCACTATTAATAGGGCAATTTGAGTAGAAAACAAATTAGACAATACGGTGCTGGCCTTCTACTGCATAGAAGGGTGCTGGCTGAAAAAAAAAAAAAAGAAAATCCATCAGGTGAACTGCAGCTTTTTTCTCAACGGTGAAATTTATAGACCCTCCTTCCACTGCTGTGCTTTCCGAGAAGCCGCGAGAGTTTAGTGCCTGTCAGGGGCCGGGGGCCAGCACGTTACAGGGCAGGGCAGGAGCTGTTTGGAGGACAGAGAAAGTACAAAACCATACAAAACCAGAATACATCAGTTTGACTGCTCAGTAAAGCTCTTCAGGGATCACAAAGAACTGGGGGCTTTCTCAAGAATACATGAAAAAATATGGAAGAGAATAGAACGCTACAGCTGTTGGTAACCTTTGTGGTTACACACAACTTCAAAAACTGAGGAAAATTATAGTGGAAAAATTAATTTCCAAATTAGTTACTAAAACCAGCACTATAATCAAAGAACCTTGTAAAGAAGGACACAAGTAGCATCTGTCTAAAATGTAAGTTTCAGAATGTCCTTTTTTTTCCACTGCAAAAACAAAATGGGGAGACTTATGATGGCAGGACCATGCTGAAAATACAGTCTTCCAGTGGCAATACCTGGAGCAGACACACACCTTTGTGATTCAAATATGACGAGATAAATACAATATTTTAAAAACTGGAAAATGACATAATGAAATAGGTGCATAAATATAAAGCTTCTGAGCAACTTATTTCTTTATGAAATTGGTTATAAGCCACAGCAGTCTGTAAAACAGAGCAAGTTTTCAAACAGTACCTGACAGACGCAGCAAAACGCTAACTCTGGGGATGAGGATTCCCCTGGAGTGGTACCAGTATTCTTTCTTTTTTTTTTTTCTTTTTTTTTTTTTTGAGACATATCTGCTCCTAAGTTAGCCTATACCTTACAAATGCATGGGACAAACTCAGAAAAATCATTCAAAATGGCAGAAATTTTAAATTACAGCTTCTCATAACATAATTTTCTAGCCTGCATATCAAAAGAACTGAGAAAAGGTCAGTACTAGACTAGTAAATTGGGAAGGAAGCAGGAAAAGAATAGATTAAAAAAAAAGTAATTTCAGGCTTTGTCTTGAGAAGCAAAAAGCACAAAAATCCAGTCACTGGAGACCTCAGAGCTCCTCTCTCTGCACTATTGCATTCCATTTTTCTTGTCTGATGTGTTAGAATTAGTTGCTATGCAACCAAGCTATAAGCCTCACCATTTAATAATTCTTCTGCTAATTGCAATAGAGAAAGAGAGCTTCAGTATCTGGCTTTGTCACAGCACTGAATCTTCCTGCACCGAGAATCTACGACCAGTAACAACGAACTTGAAAAAAGCATTTTTATTGAATGTATCTGGGATCAGCTATTATAAAGGGATTAACATATTTGTATAGTCAGCTGAATTTTTATTATAATGATAAGTAGGTTATTTACTAAGTGTTCCGCTGGCTTTATCGACTGTTTTGACATGCTTCCACCCTTCCTTCCACCAAAATCTTCTCTGAAATGGGAAACTAATGACAGCATGTATGCTGCTGTTGATCCTGTGGTTCATTTCATTTACAAATTGCCAAGTATCAAGAACTGCAAACCTCAAGATGTGCTCTCTATTTTACAGCTGTCTTAACAGCACATAGGAACTAACTGAGCAACTGAAGGAGACCAATTGCGGCCCCTGCTGGTACCTAATACACCAAATAATAAAATCAATAATTGAGTGCAATAAAATCAGAGTTTCCCATTAAAATTCTATTACTGAAGAATAAAAATGTAAGAACAAAAGGATATTGCAGTAATAACATGAGCAGAGAATATCCAGTGACCAAAGTATCACAGTACCTACCAACTGTAACTCCATATACACCTTCAGTTATGTCACTTCAAAGTCTCAAACTAATTTCCCACTTCCTAAAGTGCTTTCTAAGAAAGGATTTTACAGCTTGTAAAGCTTGGTCAGCAGACCCACACCAGAGCCTTGAAACAGCACCCAGCAAAAACGCTTGTCTGCTTCCTTCAATGGACGTTGACACAGAGATCGTCTGAACGTGACATTTGAACATCTGAAGGGTTCACTCATTTTGATGACTTCATGAAGTGGTTTCATAAAAGAATCCTGGCTGCCTCCCTTCTAACATCCCAAATGTCATCATTTGCAATTTACGTTTATTTACATTTATAAAAAGCAACATAAACAGCCCCCAGACCTGCGGGAACAAAGTCACATCCACCAGTTCAGTCATAAGACTTCCTGTACAGCGAGGAAAATAAAACCATACTAGCTTTCATGTTTAGACAGCTCGTCAATTTAACAACTACATCTTTGTTCTACAAGTTGATCTGGAAAAAAAAAAAATTAACAAAGGGGCAAACTGCCTGTACTTCTACTGATCTCCTTCTATAGCAAAGGCTATGGTATCCTGTCCAGTTCAGCTCCCAACACCCCCGAAAATATGACTGTCCTCCACCCTAATCAGAACTAAAGTTTGTGCTTATGAAAGCCATGTTTATGTTTGAAGCCAGTTTCCACATCACAACCACAGGCTGAGCGCACACAGAAAGAGTTCCAGGCTAGTTTGGGTTTTTTTCTGAGTAGGCATTAATGAAAGCAGGCAAAACAAAGTAAGAACCAAACATTAGCATTTTCAGAGCTTACAGTGATTTAAAGACACTAATCAAATTGAACCATTATTGTTCGTTTACTACTCAAGGCACATCTAGTATAATCACCAGCTGCAATGAACCATAACCTGGGATCTGCCAATTCAAATTCATTTTAAGAGGAGGCATTTCCAATGTGGCCAGTATATCAGAAGTTAAGTGCTGTGTGCCTCTCTAAAGAGATCTTACTTAAATAAAAATAGAAATGAAGAGTTATAGGACTTTCAAAGTTAATTCCACCAATGTAGACACATCAAGGAAGTACTTACTAATTGTCATGGATTCCGGCACAGTGGCTGAAGGCAACATATTGCTTAAAGTGTTCACTTGAGCTGGAGGACTGACTTCCACTCTAGTCATAAAAGTACAGTATTACCAATAAATGAAAACAAAATCCTGAATTCAAAACATAAGAAAAAAAGATTCTGGAAACTAGAATTGTCATCATGTTCACCATATTCAATCAGCTTACGTTTAATTATCCTTTAATGTATCTGTTACAAGTCTGATTTAAGAATACACACCAAAAGATCCAAACCAACAGGCTGTGGAGAATACAGTAAAAAGTAACATAAAAACCCAACATAAACCCTATTTTCAAAACCAGGAGGCTAAATCTAACTACATGACCACTTCAAGATAATTAGAAAAAGTTCAATATGTGAAACTATGCAAAAAAGGAAGTGTAGGCTTTTGTATTCACCTCTCCAAACAGTTGCAAAAGCCCCCTTTGTTTTCCAGTACCGAGTAGCCATGCATTAGGCAGCAATAAGAAGTTGACAGCTGCAGGGTGAAGACTTTCTTCTTTTAAGAAAATCATATTTGACACATACCTGTAAGGAAGATCAGATCTCCTTGGAACCAGCTCGTGCCCCTCTCCATTCTCCAAATTATCTAAAGCAGAATGCACACGCATTGCTTTCTTCAGTTAACAGCACTTGAAAATAAAATAAAACTAAAACCAAAAGGCAGTTATATTTTTTTTAAACTAGAAATACCCATCTTTTAGTAAAGCTTTTAAACACTTTAAATTCTTTCAGTTTAGAAAAAAGATAATATCATGCAGTGCCCGCACGTAATTTAGATGCACATTTTGCATCGATAATAACGTTGCGAAGCTATGAAGAGCCTTCTCCTCAAGTTGTTTTTGAGAGCCCAGGAGCTGAACCACCACACGGTCCCTGAACCTCATGACATCTCTGTGACTGCTGGAGGGGAACCTGTGGTGAGTCCCCGGGTGTGAATCCTTGCAGAGACACCCGCCCTGTTCGAGGCTTTCCTCTGGCTCCTAGGCCTATGTTCCAAACATTGGGAATCAGACAGGTGAGCGCTTTTTTAAAAAGCATGGATAATATGCATGCACCCACAGATCCCAGCTGTCGGGATGAAAATACGGACATCACGGGGCCTGTCCTTAAGGTAGTTCAGGTGGAAAGAAACAAACAAACAAAATACAATCACATTCTATTGATGTTTTCTGTATCTTAGTACGTAAGGGTTACAGAGTTAGCATGAAACAATCCTAAAATCTCGAGCTAAAATAGCACAGAATTTAAAAAGCAGGAATTCTAGAAAGAAGTTAATGGGAATTAGAGTTATGTCAGAACGACTACAGAGAAGAAAGTTCATCTTTTAAGCTGCAGTGTTTACTGAAGCTCGGTTCCTAAAAGGCATGTGCCATCTTTGTTCCACAGAACTGCGTTGTGACTCAGGCTCCCTCACCTCCAGGTGAGACACGATACACCCCGACACACCCCCGAAGCACTGCAACAGGCTAAAACCGAAAACACTGGTATTGACATCCAACTCTATAGATTACGCTGTTTTCAAATATATATGTCGTCTTTATCTGTTTCAAGACTATAAACCAAAATATGGGGTTAAACTACGTATTTTACAAGAGTTCATTAAGCATGTTTTAGAAAAAACGTTGCATAAGGAGCGTGGCAGCAGCCGGGCTGGGCTGAATGCCCTGAGCAGCAGCTAACCCCGGTCCCTCGGGCATCGTTCACCCGGCGGACGCAGGTCAAGGCGAACCCTGCCCAGGGCGGCTTTCGATCTCACCAAACCGCCGACCCGCTGGGAGAGGCTGCCCATATCCTCCCGTATCTCCCCTGCCTGGGTGACTCTCGGTCCTGCCGGCGAAGGCTGCCGACACACCACCTCGGGACGGCTCTGAAGGGCCGGTGACGGCACGGTTAGGGGACGTCGGGAAATCAGGCAGCAGACCTGTGCTGCTGTTTCCTGCAGCTGATGAAGACTGCTTTCACCAGCCCAAGGCCGCATCGGCCTGGCCTGCAGGCTGCACCACCGGGTGTGCCACAGAGACAGAGAGCAGCAGGAGGAGAACTGAAAACACACCACGCTGTGCCAGAAGGGCTCGGAATGGGCCCGCTGTGACCATCTCTCACAGTCAGAGCACTGTCTTCAAAACAGTCCTGAGAGCAAGCAAGAAGAAACAAGGGCCTTTGGGATCTCCTTAACACAAGCAAGCTCCTGTTACCCTTCCTGTCATCCTCCCTGGTCACCCACCTCCAGCCCTAAGTCCTGGCTCAGCCTCCTCACTCGCTGCAGGCGCCAACGCCTCACGCTAGCTGCTGGTGCCTTGGGACGCCTGACTGGCCAGAAACCCACAGCTCAGCGCCGCGCTCCCGTTCCAGCCCCAAAACCAGAACCTTTGCTGCCATTACCGACTGCAGTCTGGTGTGGTCAGCAAACACGCATCAGTCTACGGACTCTTCCTAACAGTCTGCATAAAATTCAAGGCCATGCCACAAACCACATGTTTTCAAAATCCATTCCTTCATAAATTGAAAAAAATGGAAACCTACTTTCTTTTGAATCAGTGGCATTTCTTAAGAGGTACATGTCTTAAAATACAGCAGATGGCAGTACAGCATTATTTTACAACTCGCGTTATTTTTATCACCGAACTTAAGAATTAAATTACTAAATTCACAGGCCTTCAATTAACAGTCCATTTAAACTCTTGGCACATATAACATATGCAAAAAATATGAAATATTTTACAATTAAAACATTATTCGAATGCCACAGAGAAGTTTTTAAGTGGTCACTAAAATAAGAATGTATAACCAAACTTTGATAAAAGCACTGTTTGACAAACAGCTGGCAAAATACTAACTTGGGATGGGGGGGTTGGAGGTGCTGTACGGGCTTTTTTTGTTTGGTTTTGGTACCACTACAGATACTGGAAAAGCACCAGGTTGTCTTTTCCATTCCTCTGACCACCTTCACTGCTTGCTTCAAGATCTCCTCCACATTATTCTTGAAGTGCAGCACCCCAAACTGCATACAAAACTGTAGCTGAGGCTACGTCAGACCCAACCAAGCACGAATTACAGATGACACTTTCATTTATGCGTGTCCATATGAAGTGTGCTTTTACTGCAGAAGCACAGCACTGCTAATTCAGTATCAGCCTGTGACCCACTGAAGAAATGCACTGGTTTTGCCTCCAGAAAAAAATTTAAGGATACTGTCAGATGAAAAATTGGAGAAGACCCAGCAATCGGTGGTCACAGCCCGAGAAAGCCCCCCGTGTCCTGGGCTGTGTCAAACAGCGGGACCAGCAGGGCCAGGGAGGGGATTCTGCTACTATGTCCCGCTCTGCTGAGACCCCCCTGCAGTGCTGCCTCCAGCTTGGGGGGCCCCAGGACAAGGAGGCCATTGAGCTGTTGGAGCGAGTCCAGAGGAGGCCATGGAGATGATCCAAGGACTGGAGCCCCTCTGCTCTGGAGACAGGCTGGGAGAGTTGGGCTTGTCCAGCCTGGAGAAGACATGGCTGTGGGGAGCCCTTAGAGCCCCTCCCAGTGCCTGCAGGGGCTGCAGAAAAGCTGGAGAGGGGCTGGTTGCAGGGCAGGGAGGGCCAGGCCAAGGGGAAGGGCCTGAAGCTGCAGGAGGGGAGCTGGAGCTGAGCTGGGAGGCAGCAATCCTTCCCTGGGAGGGTGCTGAGGCCCTGGCACAGGGTGCCCCGAGAAGCTGTGGCTGCCCCTGGATCCCTGGCAGTGCCCAAGGCCAGGTTGGATGGGGCTTTGGGCAGCCTGGGCTGGTAGGGGGTGTCCCTGCCCATGGCAGGGGGTGGCGCTGGGTGGGCTGGGAGGTCCCTTCCCACCCAAACCAGTTTGGGGTTCTGTGATTCCCATATTGTTTCCCAAAGAACTATTTCCTAGCCAATCATTCCTCGTCCTGTACATATAAACAGATAACAGCTTCCATTGAACTGCATCCAATATTTGACACTTTCTCCAATCTGTCAAAATTAATTTGAATTAAGAGTTCTCAAACATACTTTCAGCTTCCTTCCAGCTTAATGATACCTAGAAAACAACTAAGTACACTTTCTATTCAACCACCCTAAACATTAATAATAGACACTTGATCCCAACAAAATTCTGGTTTATTTTGACATTGATAAATCCTCCTCAATTGAATACCTACTCAAATGGAAAGCTCTGATTCAGATCTAGAACAAAGTTTAATTGAACCTCCCATCCCAGTTGTGCAGTATCTCCTATGTCCTTACAATCCCATTATTTCTTACCATTGTCCCATGTTGGAAATTCTGTTATAAACTTTGCTGGAATCTGGTAAATTAAAATACCTACCTGTCTGGGAGTACGAGCCAACAGCACTGACAGGAAATAGAACTTCCGAGTCATCATTCAGGACCTGCAGAGGAGTCCAACTGCATATCTGAGAACTGCATGTGCCTATTTCATGATGCCTAGATTTAAAACAAACAGACCTATTTATACAGTCAATATTCATGTTCCCAATGGTTATATTTCTCTTCACTGCAATAAAAAAAAAAATAAAATCTTTATTTCAATCTGCCTGCCAATTTCTTGGTTCAGACACACATAAATTCATAAGAGATCAGACCATTTCGAAGTAGATGAGACAAGCAGTGCTCACCTCTTTTTCTCCAAAGGGATTTCTGTGTCAGGAAAAAGAAGGCATATGAGTATCTAACATTATTCTTTTTCTCTCAGTTTTGTCTTGTGTAACTATCTACTCTGATGATAACAGATTTACTCAGTTTGAAATAAGTGGTTTTACTGTGAAGCCAAAAAGGAGTTGATACCATACTAAAAATAAGGAAACTTCAAATATGCCAGAACCATAGCCTGGCTATAGCATGCAGCAATTTCAACAATTGAGAACTTCAAGGAGAACAAGTCTGAAATCTCAAAAGTAGGGTTTTCAGTGGAACTTAGAAGCAAAATACCATCACGTCAGTGTTCCAAATAGACAATGGAAGAGAAGGGTG
>VWZZ01004141.1:337456-354891 GCA_013399095.1 Psophia crepitans
GGGCAAAAAAAGAGGGAGAAAAGTAAAAGAGGAAAAAAGAGAAAGCCTATAGTTCCATCAAGGAAGGCAGGGGGGCAAAGCATGGAAAATCCTGCAACATTACTTACTCTTCAGAAGCTTCAGTTTCCCCTTCTGTGCCTTTATTTCCTAATGTTTTTCTATACAGCTCATCCTCATCTGCATCTTCATCATCGATGCTCTTCACGTCGAGTTTCTGGTACTCACACTCTCCATTCATGAATACCGAATTGCTCTTCCACGAATGGTTACTTTCATTGCTGTTCAAATTTTTTCCAAGACTGCTTTCAGATGAGGGCAATACAAAACCTGACGATCTGTCTACACTCTCCTCGGAACTTTCTCCTGTAATCAGAGGCTTCATGGCATCCCCCAGATTTTGCTCATCTTCCTCTTCATCAAATGAGATAATATTTGTCACTCTCTTCTTCTTTTTTCGATCTTTTTTGTATCTCAAATCTAGTAGCAACATAAAAGGTTTACATAGTTTCGTAAAGAAAATACACTTGCTTTTTTCTTAAAAGAACTCATGTACTAAATGAGGTTAGGAAAGGAAAAAACACTTGGATCTACAAGGTATTTCATTATCTTTCCATACACTTGAGCTTTTAAGTCTTTAACTACCCTCTTTATTTTATATGTCTTACATCGATCAGATTTTAGAAGGCATCTTGGGAGTTGCATTCATAACAGTATTCAACTGGAACTGGAAAAAAACAGTTCAAACTTATGAAATGAAATTTAAAATAAAGAGTTAGCATGGAACATGGCCAGTGTATGCTGCAGAGAACATCTGCACAGCAGAGAAAACACAAAACACTTCTGGGGAGAAAAAAAATAAAGGAATAAACTCACAACACAAAATTCAACAACTTGCATGTAAATAAAGTTAGTTCTGTCTACATTCTGGAAATTGCGCAGTCGGTTTTCAGAAAAAAGAAATTAAACTTGCTCCCTCCCTCAGCTAACTAGCCCTTGGCCTAGAAATACACTGAAACCCTCTCTTACTACATCACATCCGTGCTGCGACAGCACTCGTTTTTTAAACCATTACCTATTCTCACCGATGCCGATGTGCACGAGGCTAAAGGACCTTGCAAAGCTGAAGCACTCTAAGGAATATCAGAAACTTGCTCACCAAGACAACTCACGCTGGGACCAACCTGTTTTGTTTAATTCAAGTCCAGCTGTTACATGCCCCCAAAACGCGTTAATTTACTTTTACGAGTAAGAGGATGTTAAAACCCATTCCGGATGCAAAGAGAATTCCAGCGAAGAACACTGGGCTTTAACAAAAACATCTGACTTGCTCCACCATTCAACAGGTAATGGCATTTGAACAAACCCAATTTTTTTAAAGCGGCATTTCACTGTAAGCTGTACATCACATGTACTGTACACACAACATACGTTCTAGTCATGTGCAGCATATGGTTCTTTGTTCTGTTATTTCACCTTGCAAGCCCAGTCTATACGAACAAAGTTATCAAGTCAAGTATCACCTACTATTTTAATCTCATTTGAAGTGCTAAACAACAAAAGCTTTACCACAAGTTGGCTTTGAAAAGAGTATTTCAGACAAAGGCTATTTTAAATGCCAATAAACAATAGATTTCCTCTCAACTTCTATTCCTACCAGACAGCATTCGTATGTGAGTTTTTTCTCTTTTTCTCATAACCAAAACAATTTAAAACCTAAACTCAAACCTTGATTCCTCACTGGAAAACATAAAACCCAGAATCTTCCTGCAGTTTTGTACCTTTACAAAGTAAAACATTCTTTCAGCTCAACTTCTAGAAATAAAGGTGGTCAGATTGGTCAGATACTCCTTTGCTATTTTTGGAACTGAAAATATATAACAGGTATCACATTTTCCTTGATTAATTTCAATTTACAAGAGATTGAGACTTTGGGTCTTTGTTAGTAACTAACATCCTACAAACTGTTTGCAACGCTAACACATTTAAAGGTAAAAAGAACGTATGAGTAAATTTTCAGTTGTGGTCACTATGTACTTCATACAGGAATTCAGACTACACAGGGGCACTGCTTGAGGATTACAAGCTAAGATTTCTATCTGATACATAGCAACAGATACATGGCGGTCTGTTTCTGACTGATAAAAGTGCCAAAAGATAACACACAAAAAATGAAAAATCATTACTTCAGAAACTGCAAGGCATACTTTTATGACAAGAAATTGAAATTCAGGTCGCAAACAAAGCCCTTTACCAATAAAATAGTTTAGCTTCCCTCTCACAGGGAGGCAAGAAAGCCAACACACACACTTATCATCCAGCGTTCACACCAGTATTTCTAAAAAAATTCCCACTTTTTGTTTCACATTCCATTAGTTTCTATTTATAGTGCACTTATTTTTACGGGTTTTGTTCCATAACAGTGGATTACATCTAACTGACAAAGTCATTTAAACACACTTGAGTATGTTACAAGTTTCTGAACGACGCCAACATTGCAGAAGTGCTTACCAGCATTGACATTCTTTGAGAGAACAGGGAGTGGGTCCGTGTCTTGATCCGGTTTTATTAGAATCGAGACAGCAGAAGATGCAGTTATCTCTCTGAGAAGGCTGCTAACACCCTGAGTGGATTCTTTTAATAATGAGGTTACATTTTGCGTGGATTCCTTTAACAAATCGGACATGGTGGGTGTGCATTTGCTTTGCCCATTTAAATCCTTATTATCGATGTTGATTGCAAAAAGAATGGAGTTCAGACCTTCAGATAAAAAAGAGGGGGGAAAGAAATCAAAACCCACTACATACTTCACACAGAAGTTACGAAGATGGAACCTCAGCATTAACAAAGCTATGACACATAACATTTTTCCCCCCAACTTTCCCACAGCTCTCCATGCATGAATCCCTATTCTCTCATCTACCATTCATTCTTTTGTAGCCAATATTCAAGCTGGTGCAATCAGTTCTGAATTTATCCTAATGGCTGTTCAGCTGCACATTACATAAGCAGCAACCTCTGTGAATGTGTTTGTTTATAACCTTTTATTTAAACCCATGCCGCTACAGGAACCAACAAATATGAAAGCTGCAATCTATTAACAGAAACTCCTGTGAACCCTACCTTGCAGAATTAAGGGTGTCACCACAACTCTGAGAAAAGGGGTGTAATAGGTAATAACGCCTCACTTCTGTGGTCGAACTCTAGAAAAACATCTCTTTACCATTCCTTACTCTTACTCTCCTTCCATGAAGTTACCTATAATTTGGGTCTTAGTATTAAAGTCTATCATTGCTCTTTTCCAGTCAGGAATAACACATGTTGTTTTCTCTTAATTTTGCTGGTTTTTAAAAAGCAGATAGCCTTGACTGATGAAGAGTTAGAAAACCAATGTGAAATACTTTTGACCTGTGGGAAGGCCATTCCCAGTGTTTTAACAGTTCATCAATTCCTAGCACAAGTTGGCATAATACCTGTGCATTCACCCTGAAATGTATCTGACACACATTCTCCACATACACAGAGAGTGTTAGAGAAGCTCCTTGCAACCAGAAACAGTTGTAACATCCCAAAATGAAACCGTTTTCCAAGAACAGTAGCATTTAAGATAAAGCCTTACCAGCTGCCATCGTAGGGATCATACTAGAACGTTCTTCATCCATCATAAAAGACCAGTCTTCATAGAAGACACTATAATTCAAAAGGAAAAAAGAGAAATAAATATATGTAGTCCTATATTAACATATATTCCACTTCTAATACATGAAAGCTCTGAAAAATAAGTATGAGCACACCAACAAACCAAATTATATGTCACAGTAACTTCCTAAAGCCCTGAAATATATAGCGCTGTCTGAACAGTTATCAAAGGCATGTTAAATAGTATTTTATCTTTGGTTTTAGCTCTGCATTTTTTAAATGGGAAAAAAGCCACTCAGGGCAAGGAGGTTCATGCTACATTAGCAGGTACAGTATTTCTCTACACCTATTGCTGCACTGAATACGTAAGTTTTAAACAACTCAACCATAATTACCAAGCCATTTTATAAAAATATTAGAATGCATGAATACAAACCCAAAGATCCACATCATCTGGAGCAACCCGTTCTAGTGAAAGATGTCCCTGGCCACGGCAGGGGGTTGGACTAGGCAATCCTTAAAGGTCCCTTCTAGCCCCAACCATTCTATTATTCTGCGATTCAGTGACCTGTTTCAATATCCAAAACCAAATCAACTACCCTAAATAGTTAAGAATCAAGCAGGAATATGAACGTAAGGGAAAAAAACATTAACATGAATTTCCCTGTGAACACATGATTTAGTTGTTCTAAGCCTTGTTCCTTTCAGCAGGATGCTGTGGTTTCACTATCAGCATTCAGTTAACTAAAAATAAAAGCAGACAGCAAGAAAATCCTCAACCTATATTAAACAATTTGATGAAGCTCACCTGTTACTGATAAAAAAGGAAAATATCCCAGTATCAATGGGACAGCTCCTGCTGAAGATGTATGAGGAAAAAGGTAGGACTCAGTTCAGCATTTAGCATCCAAAGTACCTTAGGATTTCTCGATGCCTATCACTAATATATACTGTAAGTCATTCTCTGTAGCGAGAAGGTTCACAAACTGGTACAAAACCACTTCTGCAGTAGTAGCTCCTTATTGCTTGACTGCTGGAGCTTTTCAATAACAGGATGAGCATCTCCAAAAGGCAACAGGCAATTACCACTGCTGAACTGGCGAGATCAAGGCTGCAACCGTGTACTGTTGGAACAGAATGAGAACACCCTGTCCCAGTGGGGAAAACTGCTGAAAGAACAGGGACGGGAGTCAGGAAAGAGGCTGGAAATGAAGATCAGGATAGAAGCATATGCTCACACGTGCCAGAACAAAGCCAGGTAGAGGGGCACGTGTTGATAGAGGCACAAGCCACTATCTCAATGGCTGCCAAAATTTCAAACACAAGCAAAATTAATGTATGAGGTTAAGTGGCTTCACTGGCCTAGCAATTAATATGGTGTGTCATTCCAGTGATGTTCTCTGCTTGGTTGGCTGGTTTTTTCAATCTCAGTACTTCATTTGTCAATACATTTCCGGCATTACAAAGATGTCAAATATGTACCTCAGTCGATTCTTATCTGCGAGCAGCATATGAACGTATCTTTCCAGGGAATGTTCATTTAATGCACAGCGCAACCAAGCCCGGCCTCTACCAATATCTGTAGTAATTGTCTTCAGAGAGTAAAAGCGCTGCAGTTCATGTCTATTCAGAACTTCTTTCACATAGTACCAAAACACTGGCTCTGGAATAAAACAATTAATAATAAAAACACCCCACCAACAGCTCATATCTGAATGCGTTTACATGCAATTTTATAAAACAAGCAGGTAACGGTAAATAACTGAACAAAGGTGAATCATTCGCCATCTTCGTGTAACTCTCCAGTTAAATAGGTTAGTTATTTCTACAGAACTTGTGCTATTTAAGCACTTAAAACTTTCCACTGCATTGAAAGAGCCAGACACACACAAAATAGAACTCACATTTAAAAGCACATTTAAGCTAGTATTTCATCCATAGAACGGGTTCCCATGTTCGGCTGGGAATATATTATGTGAAGGAAAAAAATTCTTTAGAACTCTGTCTTACTGCTGATTGGGAAATGACAGAAGCTAGGTCCAAAGGCACGCAGACATGCAAATGACAAATTCATATTGCTTTAAAAAACAAAGGCGTTACATTTAAAAGGCAACAATACCCCTTTCCACTAAAATAATTTCATGGCCCTGCCCCCAAATATTGATAGAACTTTTTTGTGCAGTTGCCTGAAATTTCTCAATGGGAGGCTAAAAATAAAATAAAAAAAAAAATTATCTACAGCAGTAATTGTAAATGTACACTAAAACAACTAGGATTTTACATACTCCTGTTTCTTAACAGAGTAAGAACATATTTTAAGGACATACTTATTACAATTCACCTCTTCCCATTTTCTCGGGGGGTAAAAAAAACAATGAAACATCAGATAATTCCTCTGTAAGACCTGAATCATTACCACATGCTCTAGTTTGGCAATCAGTAGTCATTAATGTTGCATCAAATACATACTGCTTGAAAGTATCTTAAAATATAACATCAACAACAATATTCACGCGGGTTTAGTTTGTTATAAATAGAATTGCCTGAGTAACTAGAGCAGTCTGAACGTTGTTAATCTATACAATTACCAACATATTAACAGACTGAATTTAAGGCAAATAGGGTATTTTCAAGGTCAAGAAAATCTGAGAAACCCAAGCATTACAAACAAATTTAAAACACATCAATCTCTCAAGGAAAACATGCAGGTGCTCCTTTTGATAGTTCAAAGAATGTCTTTGGTCAATATTTTTTTAAAAACTTAAGAAAAAGAGGGAAAATAATTCAATTGTACAAGCGAGTGGTGCGCTACCACCCCAAATATTATGCAAAATCTCAATGTAGGCAGCATAAAGCAGATGTTTAAAGACGGGTTAAAAATTTCCTCCAAGTCAAGGCCTTTTTGGCTCCCCAGGCCCTGCCAGGCGCAGCAGCCGCCGGGAAAGCAGAGCCAGGAGAGCTGACCCAGCCAGGCCCACAGGATGTTCCCTGCCGTGTCACGCAATGCTGCGGAGAGAGCTGGGGAAGCCACCGGGAGGGGGGATCGCTGCTCCCAAACAGGCTGTGCATCGGGCTGGTTTTCTTTCTTTTCTTTTTCTGTATGTGCTGAGCAATTGCATTTGTGCATCACTTGTTTCTTATTGTTTTTACTATTGTTATTCTCTTCCTGTTATCCTATTAAACCACCTTTATCTCCACCCGCAAAGTTTTTTTTCCATTCCCCTCCCCACGCCGCTGGGGCGAAGGGGCGAGCGAGCGGCTGGCCGGTGCTCAGCTCCCGGCTGGGGTTAAGCCCCGACACTCCTAGACGAACCCTGTAGGACAGTACACCTCCTGAGGAGCCTTCCAGCTTCAGGCAGCCTATGAGCCTCTGATCGAGTGCACAAAAACCACTGCTATGCACTACTCCTGCTCTCACAGGCAGACAGGTTTCAGCGAGTCTGGAACCTCTCATAAAACCAGAGAACGACCAGTCAGAGGCCATGGAAGAGCTGATCTACTTGGGATCTTTCAATAATGTTGTCCTAAGAACTTCAGTGAATGCTGCATCAGCTACAGTATTCTCACACAACCTCAGCTGGAGTTAAATGAAGGGATCCTCATATTGTCACAAAAAAGACAGAACACAGTCCTACTGTCTGCTGGGGTTTTTTAGATTGCTTAATGTAAGATTAAAGGAGCTGCATATGCCTGTAATGACCACGCCATCACTGATACCAAATCACACTACTGTTAGGAGTTTGTTTACTTGAATATGTATTAAAAAATCTAAACATTTTAAATAGGATTTTTAAGTCATATTTCCAAAGAACTAGTACTGGAGATTTTACTTAAAACTTTTGTGTACTGTTAAGAAAAACAAAGTAAAACACTGAAGCTCTTAGATGCAAAACGATGCTACATTGTTGACATTTGTCATGAAGTGTCTGTAAATTTCAAATAAAAACCACTGCTGAACAACTTTGCTTTTACATTGTCAAAGCCTAAATGTATAGCCTAAACAGCAATATTCCACTGTGGCAAAGACAAAGATGACACCTGTGATTATGTTAGATGGAATATAAATCATACTAGATCCATTTGCCTGAAAGTGATAAAAATACAGAAGTACTTTGCAACTGCTTTCAGAAAAAGAAAAAAAACCCAACCAACACTGTAATTCACAAAGACAAATGCAGTGGAACCCAGTAATTTCCGTTCAAAAAAAAAAAAAAAGCTTCTCTTAGTGACTGTACAGCATTCAACACGCTGCACAGCAGCCACGGTTTTGTTCTTCAACTTCTGTACACTGCCTAAGCTTCTTAAAGAGCAAAAATTATGTTTCCTTCCTTCTTCCATTCCCCAACCGTAGACAACTTTCCTCCACACCGTCTCCCTGACAAGCCCCCAGACGAGGCACACACACACACGAACACAGAGCTAAGCTGTTACTGAGTTCCCAAGCATGAGATGTGCCTTTGTACATCTAACCACCAAGACAGGTCCAAATATTTCATACACCCTTGAATTATTAACAGACAAGACAGAAATCATAAGAACTACATATAACGTCTTCAAATTTAAAGACACATTTGCATAAATCAGAGAGCGTGTAACAAGGGCGAACGTGCTCTGCACCAAAGCATGAGACTCTCAGTTGCAAGCTGGGGGCACCATTTGGAGCCCGCAGTGTTGAGTCTTGGCCGTCGCTAAGTAAAAGAGGCAAACATGGGAAACACACCGTCTCTAAAAGCACAGCTATTTCAGCGCCCCAGAAGACGCTAAGCCTGGGGGCTCTAACCCAGCAGCAGGCAAGTCGGCATGCAAGACCCAACATTTCACTCTCTCACCCCCAGGAAACGAGTCTGTTGTCACAGCCATTTAAAAACACCATCATATCAAACTGTGCATTTGTGTTCATGTAATACCCATTGCAGGCAGATGTTTGGTGCAACTGGAAGTTATGGCTGGACACATTAATATGCTGTTAAACATATTAACAATTCTAGTACCACTGAACATACTGGGAAAAAACCCCAACTCCGAAAACCCTGCCATGTGTTACATGTTACACTTGATGGAGTTTCAAAAGAAACTCCTTTATACTATGTGTGCCCTGTTTAAGAAAAAAAGATACTGTATGTCAAACTTCACAACAAAACTGATGAAGATTAACACCTTTGTACACTTCTGACAAAACACCAAGGGAAAGAAACTTCAGGGTGAAGAGAAAGCAACAAAAATAAAGACAGCTTCTCTTTAAACATGGAGAGAGTAATAAAAACCCACTCAACCAACATACGTAAGTTTTGTTTTTAAAATGACATCAATACTTAGAAGTGAAACACATATCTGGTGCTATAGAATATGACAGTTAAACAACACGGTAAGACAAGGTTAAGAATGAAAATGTTGTAGTAAAAACTTAACAGCACAACTACACAACGTTTATCCCTACTAGAAGTCAAAAGAAACTTGCAATGATACTATTTGCGATGGAACTGTAGGAAGTGCAGATTTGCAAATATCAACATTTCTAGAGAAACTTGGGATAAAAGTTAAACTAGATTAAGAAAGTAACAACCCATTTGCATTGCTTAATGAGAGGCCAAGTACTAAGCACACCACCAGCCGCCTGCAGCTGGGTGCGCTGCTTAAAACTTCCATCAGAAACTGCGCTGCTTGCTCGCGCTTACCAGCCGTTTAAAACGGAATAGTTGCAGCTAATGAATTACCTGTTTCGATTTTACTGGAGAAGCCTGCTGCCTGTTTGATGGCTGCCGCTGTTAATGCTAACCCTCGGCTCCTCCTCAGACCATGCTGCAACACAGCTTCAAACTGAGCACACAAACAGGTGACTCTGCAACAGAATTTTTAAAGAAATCACGTGAAAAGAACAATCAGCTATGTTTCTATACAGCAGGTTTATTCCACATCCCTGAATAGAAACTGCGAAGGTGAAACACTATCTTACACATAGTGACAGACCCCTCGTACACACCGATCTTCTTATTTGTGAACAGTATCACCTACCTGTGCCCAGAGCCTCATCCTCACCTGCTACAGCAGTTGTTAGTCCCATTATTTCGGCTTCAGATAATAATACGCCTTGTACTACACACGCAATTCATGATTTTCTGAAAATGTGCTGTAACTTCCTATGTGATTAATAGACAATTTTATTAATTTGCATTACTACACTAACTCAAGCCTAGGAAAATAACTAAACATGCATTTCAGTGTCCTTCAGATATCCTAGGCATAGGAAAACAAAAAAGATTTTTCTGGACATTTGCTGAATCTTCAGTTTTTTCTGTGGTTCTCTGAAATTCTGTTTATAAGTTTCCTGCGTTTGGGGTTTGTTTGCTTTTTTTTTTAAAACATAACTCAGTTAATAAACCAACATTCACACAGGTAAAAACATTGCAAAACCAGCAAAGTTTCAAAATTCAGCCTGCCAGAGAAAGCAATATTATTGTAACCTACGGGGAATAGTAAGGCTTAAGGTGTAACAGACATGAATGCAATCTGTCTGTTTGAAATTCTATTTTCTCTACATTTTATTTTTGCTCCTAAATAAACAATACTTAAAACTCAAGTTTGGAGCAAGTTGTCACCTGGCTGCCAGAAGTGACCGCTAAAAGGAAGGACAGATGCTTTAACTAAGTTCAAGCAAATAAATACAAACAGTTGACAAAGTGGCTCACACTTCTGCCCCAGCAGGCCAGAGGTAGAGAGCTCTGTTCTGGGTCACAAAAAGGCACAAGGTCTCGGGAGGAGCACTGACAGAGAGAGGTGTATTTAACATAACGGCCCTGGACAGAAGAGCTTTTAACACGTAACACGTTCCAGTACATCTGCGTTAGGAAAACTTTACTAATAAAGCAGACTATAATTAAAACAATACTCAAGATGATTGTGCAGCCGTTGTGATTAATTTTTGCAAAAAAGATTGCTGCTGTTAAAAATGGAAATTCCAGCAGATACACGACCCCCCTCAGAAGAAAAAAAAAAAAAAAAAAGCTACTTTTTTTTTTTCAGAAAAAGCAGAACAGAAACTAGGTTCTGTGAAAGACCTCATATTATTAATGATCCATGTGCACTGAGAATCAAAGCAAAAACCATTTCACAGGAAAATTTAGGCACTAGTAAAACAAAATGGCAGAAAGTTATCCTTTTGGATTATTTCTTCTTTTATCAAACTAATTCAGAGGGGAGCGGATGATCACTGGGCACTGCTTAATGAAGTGGTGGAAGGGAGCAGAAGTCAGAAACGGTGAGGAGATAACATGAACGCTCGCACCCCTCCAGCAGCAGTGAATTGTTACGTCGGCTTTCCAACATTAATAAAAAGGAACAACTTCTCGTACAGAAAAAAGAAGCAAACCAGGTTTAAAACATGTCAGGAGTAAGAAAAAATAAGAGTGAAAATTTTCCCCCTGACTGTGTGTTAAACACATTTGACACTTAGGCATCTAGCTTCACGAAACCCAGGTGCATTGCTAACAGATCCACATGCATTTTAAAAGAGGTTTTAGGGAAGATAATCGTAGAATCTCTCTCTGAGAGCTCTCCCAGTCTCACATTCAGACCGCAGAACTCAGTGCTTTGTCAGCAACTCTGCAGCCACTTCCCACACTTGTAACTTCAGACAGAACACCACTCTTTGGTAAGCTGTCAAATCAGTAACAAGATGAAAAATTCGGAGTCCTATGCCAGCGTTTGCATAAACAAAAGGAAGCATGGCATGCAAGTATTTTGTGTCATGTTTTCTGTCCTTATGATACGCAATCTAAGCGTGTTAAAGGTTTCTTGGGCTATTTTACCTGCTATCAGAGTCTGAAGCAATTTCTTTTCTTCCTCCAAATCGTATCTGACACTGCAATAAACAGATTTTAAGACATTTTTGATACACTAACAAACTCAACATTCTGAAATATGTCCATATAAGAAAAAGTCATAACAAAAAAGGAAGCAGTACAAAATAAAGCATTGGCAAATACAGACTGCAACCAAAAAGTGCTGTACAGCATCGTGTCCCACTAACAGGCGACTCTTGCAGTTCAAATATATTCTTGCTCGCCAGAAAAACACACCTGCAGGTCCTTCAATAAATTTAAAATTCAGTAAAAATTACTGCTTTTGAGTTTTAAATGTACATCCACAAAACCAAATACTGCTCCTACTCAGCTCAGTGCTACAATTACAGATGAATCTTTTTTATAAAACATATCATTGGCTTACCTTTGAGGCATTCCTTTGCCTCCCAAGTGCTCCTAAATTGACTCCAACCCATGAAACTCTACTTGAGCTTCATGTTCATGCAAGATACAGACATACATAAATCCCATCTTTACCTGTATTTTAACCATTCACTAAAATCCTGGGGTAAAAATGAAAAACTGCTACTCTAAAATGTTACCCAATTTAGCCTTTGCAGTGTGCTACAATTTAGTTCAGTCATATAAGTATTACAAACATATATTTTTATAATATTTATTCTAGATTATTATATAGAATATATGTAAATATTACAAATATAATCTGTCAAGAACAAAAATTTTAAACAAGTACGGTGTAATGGCTGTTCACCAGCAGACACAAAAACTCAGCAGTACTGTGTGAAAGACAGGGTTTCTTCTTGGTCTGGTAAAGAGGAGAAAAAAGGGCAAAACCAGTTCCTACTAGTACTGACAACTCACAGCAAGAGTGCTGTAGAAATACGCATCGGATTTCTCACCTGTTTAACTGCGTCCAGTAGCCGTTCTAGAAGAAACTGTCTTTTAGTGTCATTGTTCTGTGAACCTAAAATTCAACAAAATGACAGCATTTTAAAATAAATGGGGTTTTAAGAAAAATACATTCGGGTAAACACCAGGGCCCTGAAGACTTTCTTCCCGTGCCAATTATTCCATTAAACTTATTCATGTATTTTCTCTAAGTAAAATGATGCAGTATAAGTCTGTGTTTTGAGGTTTCAAGTAGCCTCTCTCTAATATGCTGGAACACAGTTTGAAATATCATCCAGAGCTTGATTTTAGCAAGACTTCGGTTTCATGACCTAAGGCGTGTCGCAGCAATACCGAACCCAGTGCACAACCAGCGCAGCTCGCCCCTACCTGCTGGGCACGACCCCCAGGGGGGCCACACTGCAGCCCCCCGCCTGACCTAGCTTAAGATTTTTTAATTTTTTTACCCTGCTTTTTTGGTTGGTTGGATGAGGTGCAGGTCTCACAGCCACCCCAAAAACGTTCATACAGGGGCAAGTACCAGGGTAGAGCATCACCCCAGCACAAGGAACAAACGGGAAGTGAGAAAGAGGCAGCAGGAATGTCTTCGCACTGTCAAACCACCTTACTGCAGAAAGGGTTAAGTCAGGTGAACAGACAGCAACTGTTACAATAAATCCTGTAAAATGTAATTACCAGCATAGTTCTTCCTGATTAACATCTGCAAAATCTAGTTTGTTACTACACAAGCAACTAGGCAAGGCATCTTTAACTCCTCAATTACTTCAACATCAAACAGCGTAACACTTAGCTTGCCAGAAAACGCTTTACGAACTCCCATGAATATGTGTAAAACTTACTGTCTAACTATCCTACATCACCTCTATCATTTCTGCATTCTGAGCTTAAGTTCAAAATATCCTTCAAAAACCTCTGCGATCTCTCTGGAATTGAAGCAATTCTGTTCTTGCCCTCTCAAAGAACATACAACTAACACATGCACAGGCTGGAAGCCAATTACCAGAACTCCGCATGAGCCAGTTCCTCCAGAGACTGAGGACCAACCACCACACAGTAAGCCCTCTAGTAAGCAGAGACGACCTCAAAGATCCATGCGTCTTCCTCTTGCTGTCCAACACCGTGCGGTCCCGGTCCCAGAACTTCCCTCCTTCGTAACCCCATTCAAAGCAGTCCAACCCAGGGGGAGGGGGACAGCATTTGTTCTATGGAAATTACTCCGCCTTAGTTTCATCTTAAATACGGGATTGGGAGAAGAAAAACCCCACGGTAAGTCTATAACACACAATGTCAGAGTAAACAAAACATCAGGGCCAACATGCAAACGCAGCTGCTAACTAGGCTTCCCCACGCTCGCTCAGCTGGGCACAGTGGATTTTCAAGAAGTTACGCTTCCGATCTTGAAGCCCGACTCAGCCCGTGCAGACATGTGGTGTACGAGGTTTGGTGCTGTTACTCAAACGCCAGCTCTGGCGAAGATGCAGACAATGCTCCACGCGCATGAAGGACTCCAGAAACAAACGCCATGCCAAGCAGGTTCTAACTTCCACACAACTGTGCCGGTTACGGCACTGCGAGGATCAAGTTAAAGTCATATAATCCCTACTACTCCACTTTGTGCTGCTTCTTCACAGATTACTATTTTATTAAGTACTCAGTGTACTTACCACACATGCATTGCCAAAACAAGAGACACGTGCCTACACATTTAAATGCCTTATAATAAATCATGTAGCTGTAGAGTAAGGAAAACAATTAAATCCCAACTTTTAGTACAACACCGCATGCACAGTACCACCGAATGCACACAAACCTGCAGGCTTTCTCTCCTGTTCAAAGTTCATCACCTCTACAGTCTCATGCTATCCACATACCTGCGAGAATAGGCATAATGCAACATTTCTCTTTATATTAACAGTTTGAGACTACTCCAGAACAAATGCATGTAATTAGTAATTCTGTGACCTGAAAAACAACTACCAAACGGAAACAGTAAGTACATGGGTTAAGTCTGACTTCCAAATGCAATACACGTTCGTTTTTAAGCGCACTTCTCTGGCACCTTTCTGTCTGGTAGCACAGGAATGGTTTGCAGCTAGGCACCAGGCTGAGCAATGTCAGAACTGCACAAACACAGAAAACCTGCAGACGATCACTCTGCTAACTGATGTGCTAGAAGACCAGAGCACGTGATACCAAGCAGCCTTACAGGTACACAGACTGAGCGCAGTCTGATGTGTATTATGTCTTTATTTCACTTGTAAATGTGCACTAATAACAATTAGGACTACACATGACTACAGCCAAGGCTTTCCATGAGTACTTCACATCACCTTCACCACTAACAGGGCTACGAGGCCACATCACGTCTGCACCGAGGGCTAGCCAAGGTTTCTGCTCAACGCACGCCTTCAGAGTTCTGCTACTGCTCGGCCTGACAGAAATTTTTCAGGTAGAAGAAAAAGAATATTTAACAAAATCTAACTTTTTTTTTTTTCATTGAAATAGTAAGTTATGTGATTTTTCAAGCAGAGGATATATCTTCCTTCATAATAAGCCTAGAAAGTACAATGTTATTTAGCAATAGCTTTGTTTCAGGTAGATGGAACGTAGTAGAGCTCTACCAAACGTATTTAAGATTTTGCTCTTTTACAGCCTTCATTTTCTAAACGAAGCCTTCAGAAAAAGGGCATTTTTTCAGACAAGAGCATCAATGAAGTGTGATCAGCTCTAGCTGATTTAAAGACTAACAGAGTATTACAGACTGACCAAAACACCCTTCTACTGATTCAAAATAGTGGTACAACTGTAGTAACTGCCATACAAACACAGAACACAGAATACACAAAACCAGCATTACTCAGAAAAAGGCTATATTTAGACTATTGCAATAAAAAAGGAAGCTCACACATGACTCTCAAAATAATCATGAAAACATAAGTATAAGGTCACAAAACCTAAGAAGCTTAAGGAGACTCCTCCCATCGACATCTACCCAGCCAAAAAGGATTAAAAATAGGCTCAGGTACTGCACCTGCCCCCACGGCCCGGCCACACTTTCCTGTCTCTGCAGCAAACTTCTCTCCCGTCCCCGACAGAAATACCCACACCTACAGCAGAAGAAAACTGGCTGCCCAAGCAAAGGCAAACAAGAGTGTCACCCAATTCCTTACAGGTACAGCTCTCTCCAGCACCACATGTAGCACACAGGTTAAAAATTACAAATCTCAGATTGCTCTTCCATACTTCTTTGACGTCTTGTATGCAAAGTTTCAGACTGCAATTCCTTTTGCCTGCTCTAGGACAGGTTCTGAGGGTACAAGTTTAAGATAAAACTAACACAGACCTAACTTAAATCCTACCTTGTATGACATTACTAGGATTCTACTGCCCCATCCTGAATTAGTCGCATCTTTACATTTCTTGAACCTGTCATTGAACAAGTGACAACACCCCCAATTCTTGACGAGTACATAAATCTACATCCTTGTGTTACTGCCCTTTAAAGTTTAGCCTGTTCAACACTGTCCAATAAAATACGAGTATGTAATTACTGAGTAGCTCAGTAGTACTAAAGTAATGCCTCAACCAACAGGAAGTTACCTTCACATCCACTAGGAATACAAAGTAGCTAAAAAAATATACGTTAAAAATAATTATAGCTATTAGGGAAAGAGGTTCTTCCATCCATATTTTAGCAACAGGCAGGGAAAACAGTGCAGACAGTGCTGTTACACTCACTAAAAAAATGGTTAACTTTGATGATGTTAACATCAGGTATCTGCTTTACCTGAAAGAAGCAAGAAAACTATACACATTTCTCTGTCCTGATCTGCCCCACTTACATTATTCTGGAAATATTCTGCAGAGTACTGTATAACGGTCATGGCTGGCAAAGTGCAAAATTAGTGTTCCTTGCCGTACCTTGCTGTCTAATGGAAATTGCTGGGAAAGTCGTGTGGCTCTTGGCAAAGCTACACAAGGGTAGGTTAGCCAGGCAATTCAGCTCCTGCCCTTAGTGCCACCTTGGGCGTTATTCCATTCTAAGTCACTAAATGTTTTCTCTCCTCATAAACTGTACCTCTACGTTGTAAAGAAAAAAAAAAGAAAAATATTAAAGCTATTACAAAGAGCTATGTGACGAGGCTCCATGCCACGAGGGGGTCACCTCGCCTTTTCAGTGGCAGAATTCCAGCAGAGCTCCCCAAGATGAGCCTGGGAGGACGAGTCGGGCTCTGGTCCCAGAGGCTGGCTAGTCCCAGCCTGAATCCATCACTGAGGGGCCGAGCTTTTCCATACGGAAATGCTGGTGAAAACTTCAGCGTTAGGATTCAGTCTATGCTGTGTCAAGATCTGAAACACTGGAGAAACTTTCTTTTGCCATGGTTTGAGAGATTTGACTGTTACTTGCCTTTTCCACAATGCTAACTAATCGTTTTCCCCACGATAATCTTGTTTTTCCCTCCTGTCTTCCTCCATAAAACCATTTTGTTTTCTTCTTACCACACAGGTGAGAACAAACCAAGCACCGCCGAGGCGCTTTCGTTTCCATCTCTGGCGTCACCCCCAGCCATGGCTGCCGTCCCCACGACACCCGGCCAGCTCTGCGGGGCTCCTCTCACCGCCTCTGGCAACACACCGGGCCGCGCGAGGCCGGGCGGGAGGCGCGCGCCGTTTAACCTCCAGAGCGCGGCCTGCCGCCTCCACAAGCGGAACCCCGAAAGCGTTTCCTGAAGCACCCCCCTTAAAAACAAACAAGCAAACTCTTGCCGACGTGTTTTAACACACACTAAGTGCGTATTTACAAGAAAAATCTCCTACAATTTCTTCCCCCACCCCACCAAAGCGCTCCCCCGCGGGCGGCCCCTCAGGCAGAGCCCGCTCCTCCTCCCGGCGCCCCCCGGGCTCCCCCAGCGCAGACCCGCCCGGCCCCGCTCCTGGGCCTGAGGGGGGGCACCAGCAGCCGCACACCCCCAGTACTGGAAGGCGCCGCTTTTCCACGAGCCGTGCTTCCCACCCCCCTCACCAGCCGCACGCAAGTTCGGATTATTGTCACTGTTGTTCTTTTCCCTT
>VWZZ01004141.1:355558-374683 GCA_013399095.1 Psophia crepitans
GCCCGCCCGTCGGTGCGCGCGCAGCGCTCTGCGCCGCTCCCGGGGCCGATCGGGCGCATCGGTCGTTCGTACTTCTCGTGCAGTAACGTCCTGGTGTGAACACGGTGAAATTCACCGTTCTGGCCAGAAATGGCAAGCGAGGTGCGGGTAGAGAGGCGGCTGGTGCCTCCGCTTTGCCGGGGGCACAACGGGGCCAGTTCCAGGGCAGCCGCTGCGGGGCGGAGCGCGCTGCCGCCGGGCCTCACCAGCGCTGCCTGTACGTGTAACGAGCGAAAAACAAAGTAGAACGGAAAGAAATGTGTATAGAGCAGAGCCTGGAAGCGCTGAGCCCCGCAGGGGAGCTCTGCGTGGGGGCGGCGGGTGGGTGCTGCGCCCCGGTGACCCAGGAAGGGACCAGCCTCTGCCAAGGCTGCGGCGGGAGCACCCCCGCCCGGCACCAGGCCTGGTGCTCGCTTGAAACGGCTCGTTCCGAGGCCGGGGCTGTAACGCGGGTCTTCATTCCCGCCCCTTGGAACAATCTGTGCGTGCCATCGAGCAATTTTTGGCACAAGATCCAAGTTCAACGTAAAATCCGTATTTGCAGACTTGTTTATTGACGAGCTTGCACACATCCGGCATAAGCAGGTACAGTCGCTCAGGGCAGAGAAAGTCAGCCTATGTGGGGACTTTCAGAAATTAAAAATTCCCATAACTATGTTAGTACCTGAGAATAATGTAGCAATACTTGACCAAAGAGATACTAGAATTAGAAATAATGAGACAATATTAATGAAAGCTCAATGGAAGATCTATGAGGATGATGTCCTAGCCTTCTCCATGACTGCAAGTATTAACATTAATAGTGACAGTGGAATAACTATTATTATGCAGTAAAAATACACTTCTCATAGTCACCCAGCACCCAGAACATAGTTGCAATAATCAAAAGATTTCGTGGTAACGAGAACAGTAGCTCCTTCTTCTGTAGCTGGTAATGGAAATGAGGTTTCGCAGCCAGGCTGCTTTACCAAGCCACAGTCACTGCAAGTGCATTCTTCCACTGAATACATTAACGTCTCGCTTTGAAATGAGTGCCTCATTTCTTCTGTATTCACACTGCTTTCAGGATGAGCCTTGAGAATATTATTCAGCTCCACAGAAGAGTCTGTAAATGTACAAAGTTAATTTAGTACATACATCATGCTACACCAGACATACAGTTATTAAAGATCCAAATTTCATTGTGTTCCGACTAGGTTCCTAACCTTAGTGGAAGTTTAAGATGTATTATATATGATAATCTTTTGTTCTCTGACAATATACCCCAGTACCTCAGGATAAGCATTTAAGTAATCCAGCACCTACTTTGTAATCAGTTATTATTCATTGGCTGGACACTCCACAAACGTTAGTGTTTGTAAAATGTAAAAAATACATTTTGTTTTTCACCTTCCCAAAATGTACCACCTACACTTCTCACAGGCTAGAATATTAAGTACAATTATTTAATATCTTATAAGGTAGAAAGTGTTGAGTGTGTCTCCTCTGCCTGGGTAGAATTCCTTTTGCATTCACTGACAAGGATGAAACTCATAAAGATCTCTTGCTATTGAGGGTTGGTTCATAAATGATTTCTTAAACACCAGCAAGTAAGCCAGGTATGAACATGCAACAAAACAATCCTGATGATGCAGAACCCACGAAGAGAGACTGCAGCTTTTACAAGTTATCATCTGGATATTTTACTCCCTAATAACTATTTGAAGAATACAAAGCAATCCACCAAAGACCATCACCAGAATCGGGAATACAAATGACATGCAACATGGTAAGAGTAGCTAAAATGCACAATGATCTAAAAACATTTTATAGAAAATCTTATTTATTCACCTGTATTTTTCAGTTTTTCTTTGAGTTGCTTTAGGTGTTTCCTTTTAAACAAGACCATTAAGGTGAACAGAGTGAGCATTAAAATTACTAAGCCCAGGCAAATCCAAAGAACTCCACTCGAATCAGTACCTTATGAAATAAAAGAGGTGCATTAAATTCATTGTAAACAATAACCAGCGAACAGCAAATATGTCCAACACGTAAAACTTCTGCTATATCAAAGGAGCAATTTCTATGTCTATTGAATGACACTCGAGTAAAGCTCGAGAGCTTTAAAAATTTACTTTTATTAACACACATACTCCTACACGACACACTGCATACATCTTTAATATCCTTCAGCCCATGTATTATTCTGATTAAACTTCCCAGGTTTTAGATTTCTTTAGGTTTTTATGTTGACAACTCTCTGTAAAATACAACATGAAAATGCCCAGCATAGCCACAAACCATTGCAGAAACAGCACTTACTCTTACCACAGTAGTTTTCACACGAAGGTGGCGGTGTACTAGAACATCGAAGATGACAAGGCTTACAAGAGAGCAGCAGATTATCAAAGTATTCATTTTTGGGGCAGTGTGCCATCAGGATCAGTAATTACGGAACTGGAAAGCCACAGAGATTGTAAAAGAGTGAGGATCATCTACAGAGAGCTTTCCAGTTTTCAGTTTTAGCAAGCCTAGCTAAATATTTAGCTAGCAATAACAGGCTTCCACACTGCTCCACTACATGGTATCACGTTAAATAAAAAGGATTTAACTCTGGGGCCCCGAGGAATTACTGTTCCTTTTTTGGCAATTCACATTGTAGAAAAACCAAACAGCTGCACCAAGATAATTTTCAATGTAAATTTTGTCTGAAACAGAAAATGGTTATTTATAGAAGCATTTCTTGAACAGGTGCTAAATGTTAAAAACTGTAGAAGAGCAGGAAGATCTCCAAACAGGAGTTCAGAATAGGTGTTCTTGTCTTTAGAATTTTGTGGGCTTTTTCATGGTGATGGGCCGCAGTAACCATGTTTTCCTGTGATAGAGAAACTGTGCAATGCATACTTCTCGTTCTTTTTGCCCCAGCCCAAGCAGCGTAAGATGACAGGAGGCCGAGCGGTGCGCAGATAGGACCATTCCGTTTCTAGGTTTGCCATGACTCATTCTGCAACTTCAGACAACTTCCTTCGTAGTGGCTTCCATGGACGGACGATAATATTTAGAACAGAGATGATGAAAGAATTACTTTTTGTAAATGAATGCTTTTCTGATTTTAAATGAGATACTGTTAAAGGACAAGTTCAACAATTACTTCATAATTGCATTGTACAAAATACATCTAAGACCTTCAGTGACAACTGGAAGACAGTATCTAGAGATGCAGTCACGGGGACGTGGCTCCTCAGTTCCTCATTTGCCTCATTCACCTAGTCAGTTAGGTTTTGGTCAGCTTTTTTGCTTGGTTCATTTTTGGGGTTTTAGCTGGTTTTTTGCATGTAACCATAGTTATATGAGAAATCTAGTAAAAGCACGTTCTAATTGTGAAAGAAGAGCTAGATGCATATTTTACAATTTTGATTCAAAACATGGTCTGCATTTTCCCCCTTATTTTTCCACAATGCAGAACTATCCCTGTACCAAAACTGCAGTACCTAGCATGGAAAAATAGGTGGGCGATAGATTTCATTCTTGTGGTAGACTGTACAGTAGTTAAACTTCTCCTTGACATAATCAATTGGCTTTTCAAATACAGAAAGAGAAAAGAAAAATACTGCATAAGGAATTGTAATTTCACACCACATTACTATGTATGAGACTTATTGTCCCACAAAACACCCCACGTGGGAATACACAAACTGGTTTGAGTAGAACAGTCCAACGGAGCAATCTGCATGCTAGTCTCCAGCAGATGGAACCACTTATGGTGGCTTCTGCACTGGTTTCTGTAGGCTGGGGCACAGCTGTACAGGTGTTTCTCCCTGTTTGAGATCCCCGGATAAACAGGAATTGACAAAATCAGATTTAGGCATGATTAAAGAAAACATGGATACGGACCGTGGGCAACGCCAGAAATTTCGTCAGGAAGTCAGTGTCACCACTGACTTATGCTGAAGTCACAAAACTGGTGCTGACTTGCTTCATGTGCTCACACTCCGGGACAAGAGGCCCAAGTATTCACCAGAACATCCTCCCTGTCTGATGAAGCACCAGGTGGTAGCTTGTGCATAGGCTGAGTTCTTGTTTTAAGATGCTCTTGAACCTTTTCAAGCATGGTGAGGAGAATCACAATCCCAACTGGGACCTGAAGGCAGCAAATAGTCGTGAAGGTATCTCCATGGTATCCGCAGGTACGATAACTGAATTTCAGGACAGACAAGCTGGGCCCAATGCCTTAACCTTTTATCAATATAATTCCATTGGTTTTGGTGAGATGCTCTCTAACTTCACTTAAATAGAATATTTTCCTGTGCCACAACTTCCCATTGCTCTTGCATTTTTATATTCGTACTTAGAACTTGCACTGCGACCCGTTATTACTTTAGGAACGAGGCAGCTGACTAATTCTGTGATCGTTTTCTGCAGCTGGCTCCAACACCACGCATCGGCAGGATAGGTGCAGTCTTTACTGCAGTAAGATTTGTATGAAATCCACAGCTCTCACATTCCAAAACGTTCAAACTATCTCACAGCTGCTGAATGCTTCTAAGCTTATTTTAGGAGCCTTGCGACATCACGTGTGCCCTGTAACAGACAAATGAATCTGTTCCTTAAAGTGTGAACCTGGTTTTTCCAGTTGTACTGGGCTGTGGGGGAAGGACTGTCTTTGCTTCAGCTACTTTTATTACAGTTTTCTTGCTTTCTTTTTTTTTTTACAATA
Source organism: Psophia crepitans (assembly GCA_013399095.1). Lineage (NCBI taxonomy): Eukaryota > Metazoa > Chordata > Aves > Gruiformes > Psophiidae > Psophia > Psophia crepitans. The sequence continues at coordinate 360,294 of VWZZ01004141.1, forward strand.
ATGACACTGGGTTGTGGGGTTTTTATTTTGACTGAATGCTGTAGGTATATTTATTTCACACAATAGCTTTCTTCCACAAAGTAGTTTTGCCTAATAGGTAGGTTTACAGCATTTTGGTATTAATTCACAGCTTCACAAGGAGGGGAAAGCCATTCAGATTGACAGTGGTGACAGTGGTATTTTTGCTGGGAGATAGTGTAATGCTGTTGTGAAATAGCGTATAGAAGTCTGAAGTAGGCAACGCAGATAATACTAAGCTTGAACAATGATCATTGATAAAGTTCAGTGGTGTTCTCACAAAGAAAGAAACTTTGAATGCTTGCTAGCGAGAGGTTTACGTGCCACTGCAGGTCGTCTTCAGAACTCTGTGTAATGGAAGAGGGATTCTGTCGAGGTGTGTCTGTGACCTCTCCTGTGTGCACCCACATTCTGTGTCACTGACCGGAGAGTAAAAAACAATGCTTAACACTCCAGAACTCAGTGCATGTAGTTCCTTTACTGTTAACAAAAAAAGGCCTCAACCAAAAACACACAGACACTTACAAGATATCTTAGAATCACAGAATCATAGAATCACTAAGGTTGGAAAGGACCTCTGAAATCATCAGGTCCAACCATCAACCTAACACCACCATGCCTGCTAGATCATGTCCTGGAGTGCCACGTCTATGTGTTTTTTGAACGTCTCCAGGGACGGTGATTCAACCACTTCCCTGGGCAGTCCATTCCAATGCCTCACCATCTTCAAAAGGTTTTGGCTGAAGGAGGTAGCTTGCTTTGGAAAAGGTTAGTCAAGCATTACCCATGCAAGTATGCAGGAAAGTTAATCTACTTCACAGGAACAGTACAAAGTAAAAGATTCACTGAGTGCTTTCAATGAAAATTATTAAACCCATGCAAAGCAGGTCGTAGACTCACAGAATACCAGGTTGGAAGGGACCTCAAGGAAAATCTGGTCCAACCTTCCTTGGCAAGAGCTCCGTCTAGACAAGATGGCCCAGCACCCTGTCCAGCCGAATCTTAAAAGTGTCCAGTGTCGGGAATCCACCGCTGCCCTGGGGAGGTGATTCCGACGGCCGACCGTTCTCATTGTGAACAGTTTTCCTCTTGGGTCCAGGCGGAACGTCCCCAGGAGTAACTTGCACCCGTTGCCCCTCGCCTTTTCCATGCCACTCCTTGCAAAAAGGGAGTCTCTTTGCAGCCACCCTTTACGTGCTGGAACGTGGTGATGAGCTGCCCCCTCAGCCTGCTTTTCTCCAGGCTGAACAACCCAGGTGTCCCAGCCTTTCCTCGTACGGCGAGCTTCCTGGGCCTTGGGTCATCCTGGCGGCCCTTCTCGGGGCCCTCTGCAGCCCGCCCACAGGTTTTTTGTATGGTGGGGACCAGAACTGAACACGGCATTCCAGGTGTGGCCTGACAAGCGCTGAGTAGAGTGGGGTAATGACTTCTTCACCTCTGCTGGTGCTGCCCTTGCTGATGCAGCCCAGCATCCTGCTGGCTTGCTTTGCTGCAGCGCGCTGGCCACTCTGAGCTGCGTGTCCACGGGGACCCCCAGGTCCCTTTCCACAGAGCTGCTCCCCAGCCAGGAGGATCCCAGCCTGTCCTGCACTCCTGGGTTGTGTTTTTCCAGGTGCAAGACCTTACACTTGTCCTTGCTGAACTTTGTTATGCACTCCCGCTCTACTTCCTACTGCAACTTATCCCACAACTGATGCATAGTTGATATGATATGGTACCATTCGGAAAAAACGTGAAGAATGGGCTTAGAGAGAGAAATGTTGATCTAAAAGCAGCAAAAGAAATAGGATATGTCTAGGATGGATACACACACTGCTTATAGCCCTGCCCACCATTGCTACACCCAAATATGTTTTCTAAATTCCAGGGAAAATGTACTGAAGTCGCCAACACAACCGCCATTTAAATTAGCGCTCGACAGTAAGAATACTTTCTCTGGCACAGTTGATGGAGACATGATTTCAGCCCCGAAACTTAGAGATTTCACTTCTGAAGTGTAAAGTGACACCCTTAAAGAACCTTCTGGAAAGATGACCAGCTTTATGGCTCAGATTCTTCTGAGGTTCAAAAGAAAGCCTGAAATCAAACTTCAGGCTTCTGTGCTCTACTAAAGCAAAGAAAAATACACCATTGATAATTGACAGGTAGATACATTCCAAAAGACACTGTTATGCAGCAGATGTGATGAATCTTTTCTAGAAAACCAGATGGCTCTCAAAAATTTTTCCAAAAACTGCATTAACTCACGTAAGTCTAAGGTAGGCTGGACTGGTCTGAATCTGTTTAGGAGGGCCTGATGAAACAAAGAGCTGTAAGTTCATAGTGTGGAGCTACGTTTTCCTTTCCAGATCGCAGTCAGTATCTTTCTGGATGACCTTAAAAAAGAAAGAGAATACCATTTCAGTGAGATGCGAGATACACGTTCCATTTCTAAGTTGGAGACTCATGTGACTAAAACAACATTGCTTTTCTCAAGCCAAATAAGAAGCTAACATTTGTGGGAAAATAACTGAAGTCTTGATATGTTTGGTAAAAAAGAACCCATAGCTGTGTTCCTACTGAGGGTGTCACTGGTCAGACAAAGCGCAGAGGGGCGGTGGAAGCAAGCAGATTGTGGTAACATTGTGCAGTTTTATACCCCGCAGGCCACACACATTCTTCCCCTTTCCATAACCCTCTGCACATGTTTTGACAGAGCAACACTGACAGTAGTTTGGAAGAAAGTGCATAGAGCAGATAATAATATTTTAAAAAAAATTAAACAGAGATTCTCAAGGAATACTGTAAATTCAGTGCTGCCATGCGGACCGTTTTCAGATGATCTATTGATGTTACACAAGTAGCTGCACCTGGAGGCAAAGATGCTTCCCAGCAGATGTCACCCAAATATAGGGCTGCTGGGAAAAATATCAGAGAAGAGCATAAGTCGTGACATTACTTCATAAGACAATTAACGATGCAATAGAGGATAGAACTCATACTGTAGGTAGTATTATTAGTCTTCACAGCTACTTTACTTTTTGCTATGAAATTCTTTCCTCTGCTTTCCTAGTCCGGAAGAACTTACTGGCAATGGCTTTTCCTGTGTACACAGAATACCTCTCTCCAAAACAGCAGGCTTTGTGCTCCAATACATCTGCTGTATGATATGCAGAAGTGTTAATATTCTGATTCCTGGAATATTTTGTCACTCAAATGGAACGAGCTGTATTCTAAATCAGACTATTTTGGCACAAAGACAATTCATGTCTAATTAGCAAGACTGGTCTGTAGGCCACCAAAGATGGTATCAGATTATGTACAGCTCAGCTGACTGAATATCTTGAGTCTGGTGTAAGGGCTAGTCCTGCTCTTCACTCTGCTGTGTTCTGAAGCACAGGGAAGGGCTCCAGGGTTACCTGACCACATGGCAAGCAGCTTCAATTTGTTAATCCAATCAGTTCATAGAGTTTTACTTCCTGGAGCCTGGAAAAAAGGCCAGAAAGAGAACAGGAAAAAAGGATACCTTGTGGGGATGTGAAACTAAGTCCATCACGGAAGTGCAAACTTGGCAAACTATTGCACCAATGCCTTCATTTAAAAGGTCCTATCAAACCCTAAGTACAGTAGAAATTCATTTGTGTCTAATTATCTGACATTGTGTATATGGGACCATAAGATAGTGTGGCAGATATGCTTACATTCTCCATAACCAGTTTGCCAGAAACAGTTTTCCATGCCTAGTTAAGGTTCAAACCGAGGTATATACAAAGAAGTCTCATCTTTTCAATGAAACTTTAGGAAACCTCCCGTCAAGTAAAAGGCTAAATGCAGCTCATTTCATCAGGGCTCTGGAGAATACTGCTGTCTCTTACAGCGGTAATTTTTCTCCTACGGTTTGACTACTACTTCCCAAAGCTTACACCCTTTAGAGATAAATGGATTTTTTTGATAGATGTGCCCCAAAACACAAATCCTTGATTATTAAGCAATACACGTTTCACACGCAGGAAACTGGGGAGCAATGACAGTAAAGGGTCTCTAATGTGTCGTTCATACAAACAATCACCATAGCAGTTGCAGTCTTTTCTCCTTCGCTATATATATTTTCATTGATGTATGTAATGACAAAGCAGAGGTGACAAATGGTAGAAAAACTGTGAGGAATTACAGTTGTCATGGCCTGTTACCTTTGTTTTCTGCACCTTCTAACATTCAAAAGTCCTACTTCTCAAGAGTCTCAAAGCAAGCACATAATCAGGTGATCTTGATAAACAACAATTCCCAGTGACAGACCTTGCTACACAGCCAAAACACACGTTACTTCAACAGTTACGTCCAGCAGCTCACCTGCCACTTCACTGACTACATGAGATTCCTCAGAACTTCTGAAGACAAGTACCTATAGAGCAGTTTTGAAATGAAATGGTCCCCTAAAACATATCTGCCCATGCCTCTAAAAAGCACGCTACAAATATTTATTCTTAAAGCAGAAATTAATCCAACATAACTGTTTCTGAATTCAGTAAAACACTCTGTTGTTTGCTCTCAAAAACAAGTGTCAAACTGTGCCAGAAAAAGCTAACTCATTCAGCAGAGGATTACTTGCTGCAGTGCCCAGAAAATGTGTTTGATAGTTATTATGTAGATGGGTAATGGCACTTGCAATAAAACAGATTTGGGGAAATGACTCACTACAGCAGTAAGGAAGACATTTTCTCTTAACAAGATTCTTGTGCAACCTTCATTTTTGAGTAATTTTGATAGGAGGAAGTTAATATTAAAAATTAAAAAAAAACACCTTTAAGTACTTTGTTGGGAAAAGTGTACTATACCAGCTGGCTTTAACGGGAGAGATGTAATACCTGAATTCAGAAGCTGTGTATAAAGTAGAATATTGGATTCAGCCAACAAATGAAACAAACCCCAGAAGCATTAAGAATGAAGTCATTAAGTGACACTAAGATAAGGATATTGTAAAACTGTAGTTATGCTATGTTAATAATTTATCCACTGCCTCGTACAATACACATTAAATCCTCTAAGCGCAGACTGTGTGCACGCATGCACAACCCCCACCCCCCCCCTGAAAAATGTCTGAGACGACTGGATCCTGATGGTTCTCCTACAGTGATACTTACCTTGAGGGAACAACGAATACATGGCCTGTTTACCAGGGAAGTTACGTTTCAGCTTGCTTTCTGTTACGGGATTTAGAGGGCTTGCATTGGCTTTCCACATAGAGTTACATATTAATACTCATAAATGCTTTCTCCTTGTCACTCGGTTTTGTTTCAAAAGGATGACAGAAATTAGTAGAGTTGTGCAAAATAAGAAAGGATTTACCAAATACAATAATTGGTCATTTAACTGTAAATCCACAAAGTGTTCCCAGGGAAGTATTTCTGCAGTTATGTTACTGTAACTCTAAGTTCAAAAACTCCCCAAGTCATCCTCTGGGAATAATACAATTACAGAGAAATTATAGGAAATACGGAGAAAACAGGAAATAAATTTAAGAAGAAAAAGGTGTCAACGGCAGAAACAAAAGGAAAAACAAATCTCAGATTTGGTTCTAAAATGTTTCAGTCTGACTCAAGAGTGACACCCAGGGACAATTCACAAAGTCCAGGATGAAATGAACTTCTTTGCTCATAATGTGATTATTGAGCACTGACAACTCCTCTCTGGACTTCAGATCCACATCTGGAAGCAGTAAAACATCTACTTGTTGTTTAGAAGAATAATTTTAGCATACTGTCAGGTCTACCAGGGCATCAAACTACCAAACGGGGTTTCAAGAAATCAAGTAATGTTCACTGGCAAAGGGAGCACAGGCAGGGACCAGCACCGCACAGACCGGCAGGGAGTGTTTTGGATCTGTGCGTACGTGTATACACACACACGTGTGCGCACACACTCTCTAGATTCAGAGCCTTCTGTCAGGTGAGCAGAAGACCTAGAGGTACGTGACACCTTGGCGGAATAGAGGCATGCTGAGCACTGAGCATCCAACCAGAGCATGTCCCACCCTGAACCCAAATTTGACTGTTGATTTCCTTAAACGTCTGGAGAAGCCTAAGACTTCCAGAAATTCTTGTCAGTGCCCATTTTTAACATGTGTTAAATTGGTAAACTATGTGACAAATTAGTCACCTGAAAAAGGTAAGGAGAATTTGATCTTTCACTATTTAATTTGAAAAAAAGCTGTTGTGAGTTTCAACACTGAAATAATAAAATGAAAACTCTGAATGGAAAACTGGAGAAAGTAATGCTGTTGTGTCAGTATTTAGGTGTAAAGACTGAAATTCACCTCTCCCAGAACAGTAGCTAAAGGTCTATTTACCACACTCCAACAACAAAGCCTTGCCCTGATGCTGCTTTGGGGTTTCTCTGTCCATGCTTGTGCCAGGTTTTTTGCCTGACTGTTATTTCAGACATTCTGCTGGCATAGTTACATAGCACTTACCAAGAGAAAGAGGGTTTTCTGCTAGGACTATTACATTCCCTTCGCAAACAGCATTAGCTAGGCTGACACAGGAATTCTTCGGGCTGTATCGTTGGTTCTACATTGATGGTTTTGTGCTGGCGCAGCTCTTCTGGGTAGCACACATAGTTTTTTTTCCCTGCACTAAGGCAACGGGCCTACACTGTCAAGCCTTACAGTACAGGCTTGGTCTGCGTCCTCTCCAGTTCTCTAAAGCCGTTTACAGGAAAAAATCCAAATAAAAAGTCCCTTATAAATCACCTCATCACAACAGTCCTAAAAATCTGAGAGATCAAAGTGCATACAAAAAACCCACCACTTTTTCTTCCCCAAAGGTACTGCACTTCAAGGAACAGCAGTCTTGCAGACAGTTACCTCTTCGAAAAGCGTTAAAACTTTCTGAAACAATTATTTTCAGAAGTCCATATTTTGTTAAGGGCATGCTTTAACTGTATGGCCAGGAAGAGGTAAACTGTTGAAGGGTACGCATTGCTAATAAACAAAAGCGGGGGGGTATTAAAGGGTTCATCGTGTTCTTCAACTTTTACAAGCTGCACAGAACAACGCTCTTTTTAGGCACAATACTGTTTAGCATCATTAGTGCACAGTGCAAAATCAAGAACAATGTGGATTTTGCCCGTTTCGCACATTTTAATTAGTCTACTGCTTTGAAAAGAGCAACGTTGCTGTTGCTACATCTGGTATTTCCAAAAAAGATTAAAGAACAAAACAACTGAAGAGAAAAATGTTCCTCAAAAATAGCAATAGTATAAACATTGCCAACTAAGTCTCAGACAACTTCTGTGTCCTCTACTACGTTCAAAGTTTCCCATAGCTTGGCTCCTAGCTAAGTAAAGGCTAAGCGCATAGCACAGAAAAGCAGTGTTTATAGGCAATAAACCCCCGGGGGAAAGAAGATACCTTTGCATTTGTCTGGTGTTCCCCGTGTGCCAACATCGCTGTGCAACTGCTAAGAACAACGCACAACACAATAATTGTGCGAGCCAGTTTGGATTAAGCTAATGCTCGTTAGAATGCCAGTGACATTTTTATGTTGGTGCAATAGTTTCTACAGAATGTAAACTTAATTTTTTCTTCCTTTCTTAATGTCAGCCCTTACATTTTGCATTGTAAAAATAATCTCACATGTACCACTATTTTAGTGACTTCGCAGGTGGCCAAAACCAACTAAAACTAGTCAGTGGTGTAATGCCAACGGGAGTGAGAGAGTTACAACAAAAATAAATGTGCATGAACACCTTGAATGACGTGAAGTACTTGGCATACACTAAAGCCTAACAAAAATTTTTCTTCTGGTAATTTTAACCAAATTCTATAGCATTCAGTGTTTGTGGGCAATTTAGGTAACCCAGAATTACTTTAGGTTCCCTCGTACAGGACCACAGTGCCAATGTCTGCTCTCTCTCAAGACAGGAGGGAAATTGTAATTTATTTAGCCATCGCTGTTCCAGCATAATTCCCCATGCAAATTGCCTTCTCTGGAATAAAAATACTGGCACAGAATAATTCTGGAGTAATTAGTCCTATTTAGAAACAAGCTCAGTATTTCATTCTCACAATTTCATACTGAAGTAATTGTTTTCCACAGCAATGTTAACATGTTAACTAGCTATAGAAGAACAGCTTTAAAAATCCCGTGACACTGTTATTCTTTCTTCATAACAAAAATGCCATTTTGCTTTAGTCATTACCAAAACTAAAATCTTGAGGGATCTCTAATGGACAAAATGCCCCCTCAACTGGAATTCTGGAGAAGGGGAAAAGCAAGCAGATGAAAATCCCACATGGAACTAGTATTCTATTCCCACCTCCCTGGAGACAGCCAGCCAGCATGTAAAACTTTCCATGTGAAACATAAGTGTTATGAAACTCTTCCCATGTGCATAAGGCAGGCAGTCTGGCCCAGAGACGTTAGGGAACCACAGCGGGCATGGCAGCTCTGAGCTTCCCCCCTGTCAGGGAGTCACTGCAATAAGAAAGGCTGTGAACAAACAGCATGTTACATACCCTGCATTAACACCCCGTACTGATATTTTCCGTGCCAAGTTCAACATTTTCATTATCTCACAAAAAGATCCGTTATTAAGACACCCTAGAAAAATTGTATGCGGTACAGCTGAATTCTGTGTGACAGTGTTAGACTGTAAGCCCCACTTGAAATGCTAGCTACCCTTTCTGCATTATTTTTTACGTCTATATCAAGCTACAAGACTGACAGTATGATGGTACCCACAGCTGCAAATCCCCTCTGTTACTTCTCTCCTGCTAGAACAGTACTAGCTTACAGCCAGGGGAAGAAACACCTCCTGAGGACCAGGCACTTGAAAGTTATCATTGTTGCTCAGTCAACTCAGCATCCCAGCCCCTGGGATTCTCAAATTTGTCTCGGGTCACAGGGAGCAAAAATACCCTCTGTCTCCATTTATCAGTTTCAGAGAATCTATGTATTCTAGGCTTGTAATATTTACTTTCCGCATCCAACAGCTTTATAGGCAAAACCAAATTTACTCTAAAAAAGCAGCAGGTCAAATTTCTAATGAAAATGTTGTTAATCAAGATGAAAGCATAAGAACAGTTGAACTGAGGTCTGGATTGTACTTAACAGAATTTATTTTCAGCTGCTTCAGTATCTTAACTGACATCACACCCCTTCCCACCAATCCCACACCTGGCTTTCAGATCTCAAACCACTGCCGCGGTTTAACCCCGGCCGGCAGCTCAGCCCCACGCAGCCACTCGCTCACTCCCCCACAGCGAGATGGGGGAGAGCATCGGAAGGATAAAAGTGAGAAAACTCGTGGGTTGAGAGAAGGATGGTTTAACAGGTAAAGCAAACCAAGGAATCCACAAGTCCAAGACATGGCCCTGTGCTAGCTACTGTGGAGGAAATTAACTCCATCCCAGCCAAAACCAGCACAACCACACATTCTCTGTCTTTCCTCAAAATAGATTCCCTCCTGTCTCTAACCTCTCCAATCCTCACTCAGTCCTTGTATACATCCTTGAAGTGATCTCATTCTTCCCTTCCTTGGATGTGCGTTCTTTGGTCAGCACATTCCTTCCACATTAAGCAATCCCTCTGCTATGTACAACATTTCCAACTGTCATAAGTTTTATAAACTATGGATAGATAACTCACAGTGTGCACACCTAAACCCACATCTTTGTTTATTTTGAGCTTTGACAGCAAAACACCCCACACCTGACAAACAGTTTTGGCAGCAAAACTACTTATCTAAACCACCCTCCCCCTGCTACTTATCAGCCTGGAGGTTCACTGTACCAAAGCCACAAAAGAAATTCTGTCCAAGGAGTAAATTGCAATGACTGTGCATTTAAGGAGAGGGACCTTGAACGAAGAACTAGCTAGCACCCAGCTTGCAGACTGTTCAGATCTGAACAACGGACTAACTAAGCAATAGATCACCTGGCTGAGGACCCCGAGCCTCCAGTTCAAGTCACCTGAAAAAAGGTATGGCACTTGTAAAAAAGACGACCTTCCAGTCTTTATTTCTAGAGATATACAAGCAAGAGAAAGAAGGGTTGTCTGTACACACGGAAGTGAGACACACATGACTACCTTGGAAAATAATGAGCTGAGCCTATGAAGTGTTAGAGAGGCAAGGAGATGAGCGCAGAGAATTATAAACTGGAATTTTGGTGTATGGATCCATGTATTTCTTTTGCTATCTAAAGTAAAAACAGTTAATTCTGTGCCCTTTCTGAAGCCTGCAGTACGTGCTTTAACTACTCCAAAAGAAAAGCTGTAACTGGATTGGAGACCTCAAAAAGCAGAGCCCAGCTCAGAAGTATTCATCACTAACCCACAATGAAATGCTTAAGAGTTAAGCTGCTAAATTCATTTGAGGGTGCCCCTTTGCAAGCTTGGAGTAGTTCTACAACTGGACTGTGGAAGACAACTTATGTCATGGTGCTACCTGTAGAAAACCAAAGATGACTTTTATTTGAATCCCTTCTGATCAAATAGCTTAAAATACATAAGCGTGAGACAGCACAAATACAACAATTATGCAAGTGTCCAGCAGAGGGACAGAAACGGCACTTGTTAAGTAGCAGAGCTAGAGCAAACAGATCCGTGAAAAGACGTTTTCAGGTCAAGATGTCTTAGTTTGGATTATAGGTGGCCTTGTGCAGATATAAAAGCCTATTTAAGGTATTTCTTACCTTATTTGTTACTCGCTTATGCTTCCAGGAACACCCACAAAGCTTCAGATAGACCCATCTCTTGAAAAGGCCATCACGCTGAAACGTAGTGTGGTTTTTGTTCTCTAGTTCTCAGCTACATCTCCACAGACTACCTGGGAAGAGAAGTTTCCAGAGTTTAAGAACGTTAATTTATGATCTCCTGGCACCTAATCAAACTTAAGCTAGCTCAGTATTTTCACAGGCCTCATTAAGATTATGAAAGGCATTTAGAAAACCTCTTACAGAGTCTTCCTTCAAGAGAGGTGTATCGCTTGTACTTAGGTACAGCCCTAATTCTTGTTTTCCACAGAAACCCTCTGGACTCATTTAACCCCACCTGCTTCTTCTAAGTAATGCTAAACTTAATTTCTAGAACATCTTTCGTGCTTGTTCCTTCACCTGAGCCTCAGATAAAGAGCTATGCTTCTAGAATGGCACTTTCATAGCCGGGTACAGTTTCCTATATTTTTCTTTTAATAATTTACCTTGTAACTCTTGTCTTTTGTTTCTCCTAGGTAAATAACTTGTTCTCTTGGCTTTGTTTTTAAACACTCGTTCTGACTTCAAAGCAATTCTAAATATCAGGCTACTCATTTAAGTGCGTAACTAGTGTACATATTTGAATACATTTAAATTTGAGGGCATGGCTCACAGTGCGTCAGCTGAATTTCAGCTTGCTGTCACACCAGACAGGAAAGTCTTATTCCTTTTCTGCTCCTCCCAGTCTCAGCCAAATGCTTTCTTTCTCATTTTGCAGCAGCTCAGGAACTTACCTGATCTCAAGGTAAATTGACTCAATTTACTCATAACCCGGCACCCTAAAGCCACTCTCCTCCCCCCTTAGACTGCTGCGACTTCATGGAGTGTAACAAGCTCACCCGTTGGCAGGGAGCTGTTAGCTGCTTGAAGCTGATAACCTGTCTGAAGCCTTCTGGTCACACATCTTTCTTTTCTGCCTCGGTTCACACAACTAAAACATCAGTATTTCATAGGCGTAGCTGCTAGGGTGTAAAGAGCTAGCGAGAACCTTGGATGCAAGTTACTACTGACGTACAGCATGCTGTTCCTAATATCACGTGAACGAGGACTCCGTCTCACTGCTATGGGATTGACTTATCACAGGCTGCACACCAGTGGGGAAGCTGCCTGGAGATCCTTTAATAAGCACATAGCTCGCTCTGACTGAAAGAGAAGCTCTAGTCCCTATCCTTACTCTATACCAGCTCTGGCATTTGTCAAACACCTCTGAAGGGTTGATTCATCTCAGTGACCCAGGAGGAAAAAGAAAGTGGATGGTTCTGTAGCTAAATTTAATGCGAGAGACTGACCCAGCAAAGGGTCTAACGAGAGCTAGAAGGCAGCACAAGGATGGGTAGAACCGCGACCATGGGCGAGACGGTTTCTCTGCATCCCAGGCCCCACAGGTTAACCCTGAGGTGGTTCAGCCTCTTTTCTAAGAGCTGCTTTGATAATTTAAGTCAGTTGTGATGTGGTGATGGATTTATATGGGTGGTTCTCAGTAAGAAAAGCATTTAGTATTCATTAAATGAAGAGCTAGGATATTTACCCTGCAAAAGAGATTTAAAAAAGAAAAGCTCTTATAACGCTTTAAAATCTCAAGAGAGCATGACCATTTACATTCCAGTAGATATTTTGCCAGTAAAATTATCATGATTCCACTTTGGTTTTGCTTTGAGTACCAGCTGTTCATAAGTGGAAAAACAAACTACTACCCCTGTTAAAAATTTAGTGTTTGAGTTTACACAATTCCTGTGTGCCACACAGCCTGCAAAACAGGTTTGTACACTTTGAAGGACATCTGGCATCTTCTGAAATTCTGTGGGCCAGCTGTTTATATCCTAGCAAGTACCTAAGGAGTAAGTGCCTGTCAAGGAAGGAAGGAATGTTGGATAACACAACCAATTCTTTTCCTCAGCATCAGTGGTAATACACACTTCCATTCCAATGGGAGAGCAGGGGCCACATATTTGGCCCCACTCCCTGCACTCCACCACCCTCAACCCCTCAAAAAAACTGAAACAAAACACACAAAAAACCCACACAACTCAGTACTTCAGGAGCTGGCACAATGAAACTCCATTTCTCTATTTCAAAAAACCTTCCAGAAGCCTTTTTAAGGAATGCCAAAGTGTACCTAAGAATTGCTGCCTACACATTCTGTGTGCTGGTAATCTTAAAGTAAGTCTTAATTGCTCTGAAAATATGGTACCTGCCTCTAGTCAAGCCTTTCCTGACTTGTAGGCTGTGTCAAGGCCCAAACAAGAACCCAAGCTTGCAATACAGCATTACAGTCATTATAAACCTGAGCTGTTAAATGCTCGTGACAACAGTAAAAAGCGTACAATAACAAGCCACTGTCAGCAGAATTCACAAAGCTTGGTTTCCACCTGGTTTTTATTATTTAGCCGTAGTAACCCATGAGCTCCTCCATTCCAAATGGTGTTACCTTGTTCCCATGCTAAATGAAATGTATCTGATACCTACTGGTTAATAACTGTTACCTAACAAGCAAAGGTTAGTGTTAAAAAACAAACCAAAACTCCAAACCAACCTTTAGTAAGTGGAGAGTGCTACACTGAGGTGTTCCCATGATACTAGCTGCTAGGAAGCTTCTTTCTTACCCCTGCAGCTTTGCTTCCTCCATTCCCATGACAAAAAAAGGGATCACACCCTGTTCCTGCCTCCATCCCAGCCTCTTCAGGACTGCGGGAGACCTGTTGGGGATTTTACAGAGACACCATTGCCACACACAGCTGAGAAAATTACTTGTAGTTTGACAACATTCTGAATGTTACAACAGCAACACAGGTGAGAATCTTCCTTAATTACACCCAGCTTTGAACAACAGAGGCCCTGGCAATGCCTGTCTGAAAGCAGGGACAGAACTCTGCACCAGAGGGTAACCAGGGTGGCCTACACGAGGTCTTTAACCCTTGCTCTTCAGGCTCTGGGGATGGCTTTATTTTTTACAGGTGTTTTCCCTGAATATGGTCAGTTGAAAGCACGTTTTTCCACCAACACACGTGCCTTACCTGCCTTGTGGAACTTTTTGTTCGTCAGGGACGTACCCGTTGCTGCTGGTGCGCAGCCAGAAACTGCCTGTTCCGTAAATGCCGCTTCAGGAGGGGTCGTGGCGTCCCCCAGCCAAACTGCACGGCCTTTTGTACCGGATGGAGATCTCCACCGTCCAGTTCCAAGCCCACCTGCTCCCAAAGCACCCCCGTAACCTGCCCCACGGGTTCCAACACAACAACTGCGGCCGCCCCGGGACCCTCCCTGCCGCCCAGCCTGGCTGTGGGACGGCGAAACGCAGCCGCGCCAGCCCGCTAACCCAGGCCTACCCGCTTCCCCTCCGCTCCTCCCCGCCTCCTCCAAAGCTTAACCTGAGGTGGAGTTTTTTGGGCTTGGGGTTCTTTTTATTTATTTATTAAGCTCTGACAGTCTTGAGCCAAGGGCCTCCACGCTTCACGAGTCCCACTGAATTTGGCTGAACTGGACCTTTTCGAACGACGGCAGCCGAGCCCGGGCGTACCGCAGAACGGCCCCAGCCGGCCCTTCTCGGGCCCCCCGTCCCTCACGGCCGGGCGCCCACCGGAGCCTTGGCTCTGGCCCCGCCGGCAGACCTCGGCCGGGGGGGCTCTGTCCCACACGGCCGCCC
>VWZZ01004141.1:376036-404842 GCA_013399095.1 Psophia crepitans
AGTAGTTATTTACTCCTCATAACGCTGATAAGTAGGGAGGGGGAGGCTTGTCCAGCTGGCCTCAGTCAATGGAATAACTTGAAATTTACCCTGCTTTTAATTTCAAAGGATCTTTGTGTACGCAACCGATGTTTATACAAGATTTACTTTGTGTGGGGGAAATTAAAGGAGAGCTGCTTTTTAATTTCCAGCTCCAGACTGGAGGTCCTTCCAAACATCAGGCGTGCGAGTTAGCTTTGCGGTAGGGTTTTAACGTCACTTCTGCAGCTGAGGAGGCTGAGACCTGATGGAGCGTGGTAGTTTAACACCTTCCCGTTTTCTTCTGCTGTTCTCTGTGTCCCTGTTGATACAATATGAAAGAAGGCAGTATTTCAGATACTGAGTCTAGTAATTTAATTTCAGTAAGGCAACTGCTTGTTACATTGTTTGTCACGATTTCCTGTTGGTTGTGACTTACTATTTATGGCGTTCTGATTTCATATATTAATTAGTCTTACTGTCCCTAGTATCTAAAGTTATCAGATGTTAGCATCTAAAATCTGTAACTTCATGTATGAAGCTTTAATTTCTTTTTTAACATATTATTAACCTGGTTTTTGTTAGAGCAAATGTTAGATTATGTGTCTTCTACAGCCGTTCAGCACTCCTGATTTTTTTTATTAGAAGTTGTGGCTCATGTGCTATGCAGGCAGGCAATACGTAAATGCATTAAAATACACTTCCAAGAAGTCCTGGGCAGACTTTTGGATCAGATTCCACTTAGAATAAGTGTATATGTTAAGGTTCACAGGTGTAAGGGTAGAGCAGATAGCTTGAGGCTGTGCTTGAACATGTGATACACCTTTGAATAATCTTCAGAATTCATTCTAGTGTGGTTTTCAGACACTGCAACCTGAGTTTAAGTCTTTTTTTTTATCTATGTAATCAATACTGTAACTGAAAACTTTCTTGGGGTTTTGAATGTTATTAGATGACTTTGGGTTTTTTCTCTGTCTATTTTGTAAGGTTTCTTCTAAGGCTTCCTTTTTTTTTTGTAGGATTTAAACTACATTTCCTCACTACTGCGTAGTCCTATAAGCTACCTGGTTTGAGTTCACCTTGCTTCTATATCTTCTTTATGGTTTAGAATTTTGAGTTTCTGTAATTAACTGGGATGTCCCTAAGATTAAGCAGACAAAAATCTGCAATTAAAAAAAAGTTTCTTAACTGGAATACTATACTTGTTACATACTTTTCCAGATCTGATGTACTCTGTTACAGGAAATAATTGACAGTCTTGTCCTTGCAGATGTTGGTGTAAGGTGACAACTACTTTCCTGGCGAGGAGAACTAGGTGGAGCTGCTCTGGAAATAAGTCAGAACATGTGATTAGACAATGGTGCTGGATAGGTTACTTCTCAGCAACCCGGTTTGCTTTTGCACCCATAGGGATTTGGGTGTTCGTGGCACTCATGCTACAGTACATTGTGAGGGGAGAAAATATTTCTATTTATCAACTGTATTGAGGTCTGCGCAATTGCTGGTTTGTACAGGGCAGAATCTACAGGAATCTTGATCCTTAGGAAGGATCTAAAGAGCTGAGTGTCCGTTTGAGGACTTGGGGGCCTACAGTGAAGTTCTATAATGCTTTTTTTGGAACTTTTTCCTGGTGAGGTTTTGTTTGAGTCGTTATTCCTCAGTTATTCCAAGGATGTTGTAGGTTAAGACGAATGTGTTGTAGCAGCACAGCATATAGAAAAATTCCACGGAACAGATCTCCATTGTGTGGCTGTAGTGTGTAATGGTGTTTCCTTTTATGCACGCTGTCTTCGTGTTTCTGCTAATTTGTATAAAATTCCTGTTACATATTTAGAGCACTGAAATAACACAGAAGCCACTTAGTGAGCAAGATGTTAACTTTCTGAAACTGTGAAGCTCCGGAGACCTGCATTCCAAGTAATTTACTTTAAAACTTCTGTTTCAGGCATGCTTTCTTTTGATTGCAAACTGTATATTAGGGAGAATATCTGTCCAATGCTTATCACTAATATAACTTCTGCTTGTAGGTCGTTTCGGAATTAGTTTGGAATTAAATTACCATTTGATTATATGCCAAAAGCATCTTAAATTTTTGAACCTAAGGATCAGGTTACAACCAATATGTTCCAAATATTGCAGCTGCGAGGTCTTGCTTCTGTCAAACTGTCTGTAAGTCAAAACCATTTGAGTGAAATCTCTTTGTTGGATTCTGTCAGAAATGTGAAATAGACTTTTGGTTTTCTGTCTGCAACAGACATTGCTGTAGCACAGTTCCTTCCAGTGAGCATGTCAAGTATGGCATGAACCAGTTGTGCTTGTAGGGAGCTTACTGCGGACAGCAGTTGTTGGAGTAGCAAACTCAACTAAATTAAGGCAAGGTGTGGTAGTCAGTAGACTGTGTCAGGGCCTCTAAGCATTCTTAATGACAACTGCACCTAGCAGCTTCGCTGTTCTGTAGTGTCTGTGACTGGTATTATGGTTAATTTTGTAAGTCTGTATAAGATGTAATTGCATTTGGGTGGCTTTTTGTTTGTTTCTGTATCAAGGCATGGTTTGGAGATGTAAGGGAGTAGTTCACCACACACATGCGCACCCTACCCTGGGATTAATAAGATGTATGTTATCTAAGTTTTGTTTGGGTCTCAGGTGTGAGAGAAGTGAAAAATCCTGAAAATGCAACGTCAACCTGCATTCTTGGCGTTAAAGTTTTGTCATAGTTCTTGAATGTTCACAGGATTCTAGGTAAAACTGATCACAGCTCCTTTGTATGGGCTTTACTATATTTTATGTTAGTTTTTCTTCTTTTTAAAAGTAATTTTTAAGTATTCACTGTTAACTTGGCTTGGAGCAGGAGACTGAACCAGGTAACTTTCTGGGGTCCCTTCCAACCTGAATTGTTCAATAATTTGAAGTATACAGTGGTTGTGGTTAAGAAAAAAGTGTCATTAGTACAAAAGAAAGATGTGTGTGACACACAGCAACTAGTGTAAGGAAAGAGAGCCTTTATCCTTTTGGTGGTTTTGGTGTTACTGCTTCATTTAGCAGCTCTCTTGACCACTTCAAGGAAATTTCTGAACATACGTGTTAATGGCTACAGTTTAGACAACTTGCACCTACACAGTTTTGAGCCAAGCAATCATCTGGCTTAAGATTCAGTGCCCTTCAGGTTACTCACTCCCTGAATATCCTCGCTCCCCTGCAGCAGTCACTCTTGAAATAGTTACGTTCAACGAGCTGGACATCCTCAGCCTTCAGATGCTGTAAGTGAATGGGTATAGCATCTGTCTGTCTGTTTTTCCCTGCTCTTATTTTTCTTGATGTTGTAGCTAGCTGGGACATCCATGTATTCCATCCAGCCCTGTCTCATATGTCGTGTTCTGTTCCTTCCCACCCACCCCCACCCCCAAACGAAAGAAGGAGTTTCAATACCTTCTGCTTCAGTTCTGAAGTCTATAATTTCCAGGATGATGTTATCTGTGTAGTCATGTTCCCCAAAACTGGTTGTCTCTTGTTTTACACAGTTCTCTGTAGATTGTATTTTAACTCTTCAATTCAGTCCTCGGGCAACTTCACTTTGCCTATGAACTTTCTTAGCAAGTCTTGTGCGTCTAAAACTAGTAGTGGACCATTCACAAAGCTATCATGTTGAAGGATTGCATGGTTTACTCATATCAACATTGAAATAGCCACGTGCTGACAACTTCATCATGAGTAGGGTGTTGGTAATGCTACTGTTAATACTCCATAACTGCAAACCTGAACTGCTGACATGACAACAAATCAGTGCTGTGTTGTGAATGCCAGTGTATGGTATAAATTCTTGGTATCAAGGGAATCTTGATTTGAGTCATCACTTGACTGTCTGGAGCAGTGTTCTTCTGTATCAGCTTCTCTAGACAGATGAGCCGCACAGCCTCTTTTAAAACAGTCAGTGCAGAGAAAGGCTGTAGGTCTTGGCACTGACTTGCCAGATGATCAGATATAATATACCTGTGAGATGCGGTCAAGGTGCCAATGTGTTACACATGTCC
Source organism: Psophia crepitans (assembly GCA_013399095.1). Classification (NCBI taxonomy): domain Eukaryota; kingdom Metazoa; phylum Chordata; class Aves; order Gruiformes; family Psophiidae; genus Psophia; species Psophia crepitans. The sequence continues at coordinate 380,086 of VWZZ01004141.1, forward strand.
TTTGTCTACATCTGAACTGTCCGCAGGAAGGCAGCCAGGATTGCGTTGCTCCTGTTAGAATAATTCATCGTGCTTGTGGCCTCTGCACGACTCTGATAACAGACAGACCTCTGGGAGCCCGCTGGGTCTGGGTGAACTGCCCTGGGCTCTGCGTGCAGCTGCTGGCCATGTGTTAGCACCCTGGTTTGGACTGCAGATTTAACGTAGTTGAAAGCATGAGAATATCTTAAAAGTCGATTGCTCAATCAAAATGAACACAAAAATAATTTGAGATAATTCTTGGGTTCTATTAGCAATCTGGTTTTACAATTCCCCTTTCAGAATTTTGGGATTTCACTCTTCTGTGATGAGAGAGCAAGAGCAGCAGCTGATTGCATGAAGCTGAGATAAAGATGGTTTTATTTTGGTTTTTTATTTTGACGGAATAAAGCGGTCAAAATGTAATCAGTGAAATTTGACTGTGTTTCGAAGAGGCCTATATGAAAATGACACCAATTAAATTTCAGTACAAAGGTTAGTTTAGGACAGGTGATACAGTACTAAATTATTCTCCAGAACAGGCTGAGATTTTATATGTAAATTTTACTTTCATGTGTAAATGTCAAGATCCTGAGCTTGAGCTGCTCAAAAATCCATGGGGTGTATGGTTTGGTTTGGGGGGGCTTTTTGGAGTTAATTTCTATTCCTACTGGATTATGAGGTATCTTTATTAGTGGAATCTGTTAACTCTTCTGATACAGAGCTTGGTTTCTTGACTGTCTGTCTCAAAAATGAAGTTATCAACTGAGCACAAATACTCAGCCTTAAGGAAGAGGGGTTTTCATTACGTTCCTTGAAAATCCCCATAAGCTTGCTTAGCCTCCGTTGTGAAGAAGCATGTCAGTTTTAGATAAGATAAACTTAAGGTGTGTCCTCACTGGGGAAGGAAGAAGGTGGGTCTTTTGGTAAGTTCACATGTAGTAAAATCCTATGAATTAGCAAATTCTAATTTTTGTGAGTTTTCAAGTTGTTAAAGCTATTAAAGTTGCTCTTACATTGGGGTATTTGAAAGACTGGGCGTACATCTCCCTGTGCCCACTGGTGAAGCTGGGCAGAGACAAGAAGAAAATAACTTTGGGTGTAAGTCAACTGGCAAAACAACTGCCTTAATTACGGTGAACTCCTGAAAACCTTTTCTTTCTGTATATCTTAAAATACTGGATATTAAATACCTTGTTTAGCTGTAGCACTTACTTGTACTTAAAGTAATTTTTTTGTGGTTTTTTGTTAGCTGAGATTCTCTTGGGGTTTTTAATTCAGATTCTCATGCTCTGAGTTTGACTTGGACCCTTTTGTTTTTACTCTGGTGTAATTCCCTTATGCTTTCATTTAAAAAAAAAAGGTGGGGGGCAAACGTGTTATGTAATTAAGGGAAACTGTTGGGTCTGTACAACTATTGTGTGAATACGTACTGAGCTCGGGTATTCAGGTCTCGCATTCGAAAAGGTGATGGGACTCCTAAGGTGGGTGCCATGCATTTCTTCACTCTTCAGCCTTCCAGGAATCCCAGTGAGGAACTTGTTGCCTGCATTGGAGGAACAGCAACCACCCGGCTGTACAAACCATCTGAGTGTTGCAGGTTGCAGATGAGACACTGAACCTGCTTCCTGGCTTGTGCAAAGCGTGCCTGTAGCCCCCGGTCTCCCTCGGGTGCCAGGTCCCAGCACTGCCTGGGTTCTCATCACCAATTGTATTTTAACTCTTCAATTCAGTCCCCAGGCGACTTCACTTTGCCTATGAACTTGTAAGAAAGTCTTGTGCGTCTAAAACTAGTAGTGGAGCAGGCTGGCAGCTGCGAGTGCTGCCACGCATAGCAGCACATGGCAGCCTCTCCGGAGCCTGTGCAGACGTGTGCATTGGCTCAGGGAGCTGCTGCTGAGGAGTGCTGAGTGAGCACCCAACAGCATCTGCTTGTGTGGGGACATCCCTCGGCTTATTCTGTGCTTCTGGGAATGCTGCGGTTTATGCAAAGGTGCAAGTTGTCATTACTGCTGTCATTACTGCTTAGCACTTGGGTTTGACTTGAATACTGTATGTTAACTGCAGTTCTACTGATTCCCAGTTTACCAGATACACCTGTTCTGTATATGAAAATCTTGTTTCATTCTAATTATAAAGCTATTTTCTATTGTTTCTGTACAAGCATTCTAAACTGTTAACACTGACGTTGGTGGCTTATGCTGTTTTAAAACAATATTTTCAGAGGTAACTTAATTCCTTCTTCTTTTGGTTACTGTACAACAAAAATGCATGCAAGCACAAAACGATGTACCATGCAACAGACTCGTCAGCTGCAACGGAATGCTGGTTTCATTCACGTGGCAGAGAGGATGCTGCTGTGTTTCTTTAAGACATTAGCTGTATTTTACAGACCAATCACCATGTTTTAAAAGTTGTGCAGTTTTGGACACTACTGGGAAGCATGCATTGTCCTCCAGTGAATTTTGTATTTTAAAAAAAGTAATTTTTACCTTAGTCAGACAAGACTCTGAATTACACAATGTCCTGTCTGATGCTTTACCAGTAGATAAAAGCAGCGTGTATATCTGGTTTTGTCTCTGGTGTTGACAGCAAGGATACTCCAAAAAATGTCCTAGGGCTCTAAAGATAAACCGCTCGCCTCGTGTAATGCAGTGAATAAGGCTGCAGCAATGGGTCTTGACTTGCGGTTTGAGGAGAGGTGGATTATGGAGGATGCTGTGTAAAAATCTAATTTTCTTGCGTGTAAATCCAAGCATTTGAAGCATTACATAAAGATTTGGCGTCACTTAAGACATGTCTGACTTTAAAACCAGATTTCATGCAAACTACATGTTGGATCCCTCTCATATGACAAGACGCCTATCTGAACGATTTTCACAGATGAGGATCTAGAATTTTCGAGCTGAACTTGATCTTATAGATTTTTCTAACTTGTGTTTAACTTGCTGTATGTGATGTTTTTACAATAACTGTAAACTATGTTAACCATAATTGTTGTTAGTTACTTTCCTGACTTCCAGCAAACACAAAATGAAAAACTTTGCGTACCTACTTCAGTGTTTTGGAGAGATCGGGGGAAGTTACAAGCACTACTTAGAACCCTTCTCAGGTTCTCTGATCTTTAAAGGCATTTTGTTACGATGACCATTTTTATCTCGTGGGCAAAATAAGCAAGGTTACTTCAGTTCACTGGATCTGTCCAAACATTTTGCCACAGGGACAGCGTGGAGTTTGGACTTCTCGTGTCCTAATCCAGTATTGAGTCTGAGTGGTAAGCCTGTCTGAGATTGGTTCAGAAGTGCTGCTCTTCCACTCCGCTGATACCTTGCTTCTGGTTACCGATCCACCCACAAGCTGGTGGGTTCTTGCCTGGTTCAGGGTTTGGTCAGAGCAGCTCCCTTTGTGGAGCTTCAGTAGCTACAGGTGCCCTAGGGCTGATACAGGAGGAGAGGCGTCAAAGAGCAAAATGCAGCGTCCCAAAGGTCTGAGAAGCAGTAGGACTGCATCCTTCTTTTCAGGTGATTGTCTTAAAGGTGTACTTCAGGGAACCTGCTGATTTCCACGCAGAGCAAATGATAAATCAGACCCTTTAAGGTCAGACTTCTCTTGTATATTTGCAATCTACTACTGCCTGCAACGCTTTATTGGAAGTAAACAATTGCTGAGGCATTGTTTATTTTTTATGCTTAAAGCCTATTATTTTTAAAAATCAGTATTTATTTCTTTTTTACTTGGTTTCTTAACTGCTCTCTAAAGAGGTTCATTGTATGTATTCCTTTTCTGCTTTGAAGGAGCAGTGTATGCTTCATGCCATTCTGTGTCCTCTTCCAAAGCGTGTCTGCCGCGTGCGTACCGAAGCGGCCAGGACTGAAGAAGTGGCTGTGGTCAGTCTGTTGCCCCTTGATTGAGGCATTAGTACTGCTTCGGGTCCATACACAAACTGCCTGGTTGATTCTCTTGTGTGCTAGACCCCTACGAAACTGAAGTGATGGACCGTTTTAGGTTAACAGTTTCCTACCTCTGCTCTGTTTGTGAAGAAACTTTTTTCCTGTCAGTATGCCTGTGGTATTGCAGACCAGAAAGTAAAAACTGAGTTTATGATGAATGCTGTTGACTGGCAAGGTATTTCTGAGGAATTAAGTAACTCTTCAACCACTTGCAGAGCTTCTGTTTCAAGGCAAGTGCCTACATACTGTCACTTAATACATTTTTGTCATTACGCTAAACTTCTGGAGTGAAATCAACAGCTTGTTGAAGTGATCTTGTAATGAAAATATTGGTGATTCCCAGTCACAGTATGTGTGAAACAGCCAACAATCTTCTGATGTGTTACAAACCAGAGGCTTTAGGCGCAGACCTCGGTTCGGTGCCACCTGCTTACCACACTCATGACTTGCTGGGTGCAGTGCCCTGACCTGCCGGCTCGGCCCTCTGGCCCTCTTCCAGCTTCCGCAGCACTGCTCCAGTTTGTGGGAGCCTGCAGCAAACAGGCCGACGGCGTGAAAGCAGAGCGCCTTAGGAGCTGGTCCTTCTCCGGAGGCTTTTGTTCTTTTGAGGGGGTTTTTCATCTTCAGGTCCCATCGTGCACGTAGAGCACGTAATGCTGTATGATCTGTGTTTTTATAATGGGATTGAAGGAGAGCTGGTGTACGGCTGGATAGAGGGTATGAACTGGGTATGTGGCGGAAAAAATAAGATGATGAACTTAATTCAAAGAATTACAAGGTTGAATTTATACCAAGACAAAACTAAATAGGTTAAATTTTCAGGGATAATTATAGAAGGCTTCCTGATCATGTGGAATAATGTCTTGAAACATCAAGTGGTGTAATTGTTAATTGGAACATATCACTCTTAATAGGTTTAATTATTAGTTATATCTCAGCATAGAGTTTAGTACACGCGAAGGTTGAGTGATTTAGCCAAAAAACATACTTGTGGCTTTGTGCACGTGACTGCTGAGATTGCCCTCCCAGTAATAGGGCTATAATATGGTGTTTAAGAGGACTGGCAAACTTATCAGGCATGTGAAGGAGTTTATCTTGATCCTAATAACTACACATCTTGCGAATTTATTCTTAATAGCTTGTTTCAGTTTTCCACTCGATGCTTATGTGGAATCGAGGTGCAGTAGCGTTGCAGGGATGCCTATAAGCTGAAGCTGGCAGAACCTTTCCATACAGTTGTGGCACCGCGCACACATTATTCCTTGGCATACAATGAAACTGGTTTGACATTTTTAAACACTAGTTGATACTGATGCTTAAGATAGCCAGCGTGCATTAAAAGGATGTACACAAAAATTACTCCCTCTGAAACTTGCTGTAAGTGTATCTTTCCATGCCACTGGGGGAAACTGAACTGGTTTTAGGACCGCCGTATTATTTTCACAACTTGTAGGCAGTGTTCTTTAGAGGTATTTGTACTTGGAGGCTATATTTAGTGCTGTTTCTGTGGAGGGGGATGTTTTTTCTTAAATGCGCTTTTTGCAGTAAAGCTGGGAGATGGCCTGTTATGCCGAAATATGGAAATCGGTTACTTCAGTGTATTTTAAAAGTGAAACTTTTTTCTCTGCAGGCACATCTATAGAGACTACTCCAGAGGAGCAGACAGCCTCCTGTGAAGGTAATTGTTCTTGTCTTCTGACAGTACACAATGCATCTCTGTTGAAATTATTTTTAAAAAATTATTGCAAAGAATCTCCTTTTTAAAAATCTCTGTGAACCTTTTCCAATCTTCATTCTCTTTATCCTCGTACTACTATTGTAAGGCAGTGTGCTTGGCTGTGGTTGTTTACAGTTCTACAGCCAGGGGAGCAAGGCACATAAAGACCAAGTGGTTTATTGCAGGTCATAAAGCTTGCACGAAGCAGGATTTTTAAAATTGAATCTGTATATTAAATAGCATTGCAAGTGCCCAAACATCTGAACTATCCTTTTATTAATTTGTCACTCAGTTTTCCTTTATTCTTGGTACTGTCATGGTAAATGTGCGTCCTTAATGATTTCTTCTCATTTGCTTGGTTTTTTTTCCCTAGGTTCAAATGCTGCTGTTAACATGGAAATTTCAGAATCTGTTGGTAAGATGCTGATTGTTCCGTTTCACTACGATAGTGCTACAAAATACTACTACAGCGCTTTTGCTGAATCATTGCAAACAAAACTGAAAAATACCTTATTGAGCCTTTGCAGGTTTGGTCCCTTCTGATTTTCCGTGTGTCTTTACACATAGATGAGGAAGGAGATCATCCAACGTTACTCTGCACTGACAGGTGCAGCTGGATTACTTGGGTGCTGGAAAGGCCTTGGTGCTTTATTGAAAAATAATTCCGTATTGCGAAATAGTCCCATTGATGTGTGAAATGGTGATTAGCAAAAAACATTAGTGATCAGTAATATGAGCAGTCAGAATGTGGAAATTGTCTTTCTCCTTGTATTTGCATGGCTTTGAGAGAACTTAAACCATTATTCCTCCCCGTTTCTTTCTGAACGTATGGTAGCATGTGTCTGTCTGGGTTCAGACCAGCATGATGGTCTGAGTTGATCTTCACATTTGTTTTTCCCTTGTGAAACTGTTGCTGTGTTAAAACAGAAGTCCCTTCATCCCTGTGATTCATAGTTTTCTGATGCCGACACACAAGCTAGTTCGAAAGCTCCTGGTAATAATAATTTTGGAAACAAGCAGCAGGTGCCTGTTTTTTAAAGGCAGACATTACCAGACTGGGTAGTTGAAGTCTTTTGATTGCATCCTGGGGGAGGGCTTTTTCTAGTAGTCATTGCTTTTAATTTCATTACCTGTTGGAATATATCTAACTGGTTCATTTTTAGTGGAAAATGGAGAGACAGAAATGTCCCCGGAAGAGTCATGGGACCACAAAGAAGAAACAAGTGAAGCAGAGCTAGGAGGCAGTCCCGCAGGGGATGCGGGACCTTCTGAAGAAAGCGCTCAGGAAATGATGGAAGAGGAGGAAGAAATACCAAAACCAAAATCTGTTGTAGCACCGCCAGGTGCTCCTAAAAAAGAGCACGTAAACGTAGTATTCATTGGGCACGTAGGTAAGTTGCAAGTGAACTTGAAGTAATTGGATATTTTGTGTTACCTACAACTTGGCAGATTAGAAATGAATCCTGCTCTATGTAGGGATGTCTGTATTCACCGTGTCTTGAGGTTTAGAGGAGCATTCATTCTAATGGAGCTGCTCTGGAAAAATTACAGTTCAGGCAGGCCTGTCAGGGGCAGAGTGCCTGCTGTCTCCCGGGCACAACTGCCTCTGTTCCATGACTGCTCGAGTACCTGCTCCAGTGAGCACTGACCTATCTGTGTATGTGATCCAAAGAACAGAACTGGAAAGCAGTGCCCCTTTTCTGCTTGTTTTCAGTATCTGCGGAGGGTTCTTGTGAATTGTTACTAAATTCAAAAATAATTACTCAAATGATTAAAAATTGTAGAGCTAAAAACAATAGATGAATGTAATTGAGGGTTAAAAGAAGCACTTACAGCAAAATGTCCGATTGAGTAGTTTCAACAAGCTTCAGAAAAATCTTAAGTGGTGTCAAAAGTACAGAAGAATTATTGAACCGTGAGTTTTACAGTAAACTCTGTATTTTCATTTGTACATTCTCCTATCACCCTAGAACCACTGTACCTTATTTCTCGGGTGGATTCAGCAGGGAGTCACACAGTAAAGAGGCAGTGGGCAGAGGTAGATCCCAGTGTTAGAGAGCAGCCCCCAGAAGTTAGGGACAAAGGGGAAAGGGATTCTGCAAAGGCGTCCGACGCTCTCAACCCACACTTCTGCTGAACAGCTGTCGTTGGGGTTTTTGTTATGGGTAACGCCACGTCTGTATGTGTGAAGCTGGGATTCTCAAAATTTGGAGTAACTGAATTGACAATGAATTATTATGGAAACAAGGGACGCTGAGAGATGCTTCAAAAACTTTGATTACAATTGAAAGTGTGTCTTTGGAAATAAATGAGATTACCTTGTTCATAATTGTTTTCTTCTTTTTCTAGGATTTTTTTAGATTATGAATTACTTAATTTTTAATTATGTTTTATTTTAGATGCTGGCAAGTCAACTATTGGAGGACAAATAATGTAAGGAAACTCTTAAATACAATTTTTAGATTTGCTGTTCTTGTGAATTCAAAATACATTAAGTAAAATAAGTATTGTCTTTATGGCTTTAATTAGCATAAATTAATATTTCTGTAATATTTCTTAATTTCAGCTGATCTTATCGCTATAGGAGTTTCACTTACTTAATGGAAACAACTATGCCAAAGCATACCTTATTAAATTAAAAAAACCTGAATCCCTTTCTTAGAATGTGACTGTTTCTCGTTGTAATTTTAAAATGCTCTTTGAAACTGCTTTATACCCTTTGTTAAACTATGTCCTTCTCATGAGATTAAAAAAAATTGAATATCCTTATTCGCTGGTGCTAACATTTGTCAGGCGTAATTTGATTTCCAAATGTGAAATTATAATGGTTAATCTTTTAAGTCCAGTTTAGAGTTTCTAGAGACTGCAATATTTGTATGAGACAGCAGTAAATAAATGCAGCTGGATCTTATGGTTTGGAAAAAAACAGAAATGGAAGTAGTACATGAAGAAATAAATGCTGTCCTGCTGGTGCAAAGTGCTTCTCTGATCTTAAAACAATATTCTTAGCAAAAATGGGAAGTCTCTGTCTTGGCGTTTTCATCTTGTTTTGTTTCAACTAAACTGGAATGTTGGAATTGCCATGCTACATTTAACCTGGTAGCTCATACTAGAGCAAATCAGCGTTTTATCTGCTGTGTCTGCGTATTCTCCTCGTACAAGGAGGTCCCTGCTCTTAACACCCCTGCCAATGTGTCGTGTTCCCAAAGCTTGTCATCTTTCATTTTCACAGAATATCCCTTTGTAAGGGGGGGGAAGGGTGCTGTTACCACCTTTGTCATCAACTCTTTTATTTACTGATAGTGTTAATTTTCCATATAAACTAAGTAGATTACTGTTACTAGAAGATCAGGTAGAAATAGCTGTGGGGAAAAAAATGGAAGTTTTAACAGAATAAAACTGTACGCTAACCTCTCTTCATAATGAAAAGATCTCTCAAAATACCGGTTTCCTTATTCTATCTAAAAAGAGTGAAACAGAAAATGTTTCTCTTTACATTTCAGAAATCGGGGGGGGGGGGGTGTGGGAAAAATTTTCCTATCACAATTGTTACTTACTCTTGAACAATTGGTTGAGTCTCAGAAATGGACTTAACAGATGCAGTTCCTTTTCAGAACTTGCCTCTGCAGAACACTTGACAATTAGGCTTAAAAAAAGACATTCCTCATACTTCTGCTAAAGCAGTCCTGGTGTACTTTTACATATCAGATAATGGTGTGCTTTTGGTGGCAAAAAAATTCCACTGCTGCTCACATCGGGCTGTTCCAGTTTTTCAAAATAACCTGTAGGGATTGTGTAAGTATTTAATGATTTGGAACAGTGTTTCTGCTTATGTAAATCTGTGCTTTTTTCCTTTCTTAGGTATTTGACAGGAATGGTTGACAAAAGAACACTTGAAAAATATGAAAGAGAAGCTAAAGAAAAAAACAGAGAAACATGGTATGAATTTACTGTGATAACTGTCCTCTTTGCAGGGGGATGAAAATGGGAAACTGTTTTTGAGGCTCTGTCCCTGTAGCACTGGCTTCCTGCTGGAGTGGGTTTCGCATGGGGGGAGGAATCTTGTTCTCCTCCAATGCTTCTGTAACTAAAACTATTCAAAACAGTGCATTTCACAGTGGAACGTGGGTGGGTTGGGGTTTTGGCGGGGTCGGGGGCGGTGGGTGTGTGTTTGGTTTTTAGATCAGTGCTTTACATCCCGATGCTTTGGTAAACCTCTTCTCTGGCAAAAAGGAATGCAAGGCAGGCGCTTTTCTGGGGCGGCTCTTGGGGTCATTCCAGTTGTCTGTCACCTGTAACCAGCGGAGAGAGGTCCAAGGGACGGAGGTCAGTCGGAAGCTGTCAGTCTGCCAGACACAAGGAGAGAGCGAGTGAATAGTTTTGGCTGTCACCTTATCCCTCACACTTACATGCATAAAGATAGGGCCTGCGGTTCTTAACTTTCCTGTGGGCAAGGCGATGCTGCTGTTTTGTGGATTTTTTGCAGGTCTCATTAGTTTTGGGTTGGTTGGGTTTTGGGTTCGTGTGTGTATACAGTGTGTATAGCAGCCTGGTTTCTACTTCAACAGCTCCTGGAAAACTGATTTTCCTTTTAGAAGCTGTGCTGGAGGAAATTAGGGGTTCAGAGGGCTCTGGCGAAGAAGCAGCTAAAGACTTCCTCGAGGGGTAGAGCAGCGATGAAGCACTAAGGGGTGGGCATTGACCTCAGCTAATTGTGCTGTGTGCGCCACAGGGAGGAAGAAAGGGTGACTGTCGTGGTTTTACTCCAGCCAGTGGCTGGGCACCACATAAACGCTCGCTCCATCCCCGTCATTGGAAAAGGGGGAGAGAATTGGAAGAGCGAAAGTGAGAAAACCCGTGGGTTCAGGTACAAGAGTTTAATCAGTGAAGCAAAAGCCGCGTGCACAAGCAAAGCAAAACCAGGAATTCATTGCCCACTCCCCACGGCAGGCAGGGGTTCGGCCATCCCCAGGACAGCAGGGCTCTGTCACGCGTAATGGTTACTTGGGAAGACAAACGCCATCACTCCGAACGCCACTGCCCCCCCTTCTCTTCCTCCCAAGCCCCTTATAAACCGAGCATGATGTCATATGGTATGGAATATCCCTTTGGGCAGTTGGGGTCAGGTGTCCTGTCTGTCCCCTCCCAACTCCTTGTGCACCCCCAGCCATCCCGCTGGCCGGGCGGTGCGAGAAGCCGAAAAGTCCTTGGCTCTGTGTGAGCATCGCCCAACAACAGCAAAAACATCTCCACAATCAACGCTGCTTTCAGCACAAACCCAAAACACAGCCCCATACTGGCTGCTATGAAGAAAATTAACTCTCAGCTGAAACCAGGACAGTGACGTATGTTCTTTTTATCAAGCAAACGTCACCCCCCCATTGGGAGTTCACCATAGTAATACATTTTTCAGGACCTTCCTCAAGCTTGAAAAACAGATTTCCTCTTCCCCCTACTCTTTTAGAGAGTGAGTTGCAGAAGTGCCTCCTTGAATGCTGTTTTTAATCTTTAAAAATACATCGTGATAGACAACAGAAAGGATGATGTACCTCTGTTGTTCTCAAAGGACTTGTTAGCTTACTTCATATGTTGACTCTCTCCAAATTTGAGCAGTTTTATTCTGTAATTCAGAAAACTCTGTACTGTATCACAGAGTTGACGTTTCAGTCCGAAATGCATCTCTCCCCAAAAACCCCCACATGTGTAGCAGACTTGCCATCCAGGTACCACACGTAGATTTCAGCTTGACTCTTGCTAGCTGAGTAAAACCCAACCTTTCCCTGAAGTATTCCAGAAACACAGGCCCCGGCGAAGGTTGGAATGCACAGGAGCACCGCGATGGTACGCAGTAGAAGCTGTGTAACGTACTGTCCAGCCCTCAGTCAGTGACCCTGCCTCGGGAGGACTGGCGTTATACAGCCCTAATTCCCAGTGCTTAGGGCCATCTCTGCCTGAGGAACCTGCTGAGCTGACAAGGGCGCCTGTAGTCCCTGGTGGCTGGGTGGCTCAGTTAGCAGTGTCTGCAGGCCTTACCCAGTCAAGACAAAAGATAAGCTCGAAGTCTTTATAAGCTGCTGGTAACAGTGAAAAGTGCTGGGATGTTGAGCCAGTTCAGTGGAGTTAATACTCTTAGTGAGGAGAGAAAAAAAGTAGTAGTAATTCTTTTCTCTCCTTTCTATTCACCAATTTTCACAAAACCTGAAGGAACTAAATAATATTTTGTTGAAATTTCTGTTCATCTGTCAGCCTAAATCTGACTTGGTTTGTCAATGGCCAGTGGGATAAAACATAATTAGGAGGGGACAACAGTTGATATGATCAAGTATCAAAGATAGGATGAAGAAATTGGTGCTATTTTATAGCCAACTTCTGTTCAATATGTGTAAATAGGTGAGAACTAATAATAATAGTTCCCATAATACGAATATGTGAAAATCAGAAAAAGCTTGAAGTGTTTGAGGTTAGACTGTACCTGGAGAGCTCAGTGATTGAAAACTGTGGGTTAGAACTGCACCCTTGCAGGTGTGTGAGGGAGAGCTAGCGCTGGGCACTCCAGCTCGCTGTGTGTGGGTACACAGACCGTCCGCTAAAAAGTCACTGCTGGGCTTGGAAATGCTTAAGTTCAGTAATGCTGAGGTGCTTAGGGTAGTTGAGCAGGAAAAAAGACACGATGAGCAAATCATATAAATTTAGTAAAAATTCATGCAAAACCAGAATATTTAGGTTGGTGGTGTTTGTTTTTTTTAGGTACCTTTCGTGGGCCTTAGACACAAACCAAGAAGAACGAGATAAAGGTAAAACAGTAGAAGTGGGTCGTGCCTATTTTGAAACTGAGAAGAAACACTTCACTATCCTGGACGCTCCTGGACACAAGAGCTTTGTTCCAAATATGATCGGTGGGGCTTCTCAGGCCGATCTGGCTGTGCTGGTAAGGACAAGCCGGATTCTTTCGCTTGGGGTGTAGTGTGGAATTAAGCTTCTGATTTTTATGTGGTGGTGGCTTGTTTACCCTCACTCAGTTACACTGGGCAAATTTTTCAGACGTTAGGTCTGCCAGGCTGAGTGGGGTTTGGAGTGACCTCACGGCCTCGGAAAACTGTCCTCGGGTGCTGTGTGGGGTTTAGGTATGTCAGTGCAGACACTGAGCGGTGATGCCGCAGCTATACCGGGCGTTTTGAGCACTTGTACCGGTTCCGCCTGCCCAAAATTAGTTTTGAATAAGGCAGGATTACCCATTGTTGATTATTCTGTTGAGAGAATTAAAATGTGTTTTTTAATTAGGTTATTTCTGCAAGAAAAGGAGAGTTTGAAACTGGATTTGAGAAAGGTGGACAAACAAGAGAACATGCCATGTTAGCAAAAACAGCAGGTGTAAAACATTTAATAGTTCTTATTAATAAAATGGATGATCCAACTGTAAACTGGAGTAATGAAAGGTGAGTTTAATATTTTAAAAAATTACTTTTCATTAAGAGATACTGTAATAATTCCTAAGGAAAATGTTTTTTCCATCCCATTTTTTCTGAAAGAATGGTAGACTGGTGGATGAAACCCGGGGGTTATCAAAACGAGAGGAGAACCAGCAGCACAGTGCCTCTCGGCTAAGCACGAAGGCCTGCACCACTTTAAAACGCTGGCTTTCAGCTGTTTGGATCCACGCAGCCATCCCTAACAAATCCATGCTTTCTCCCCGAGTTTGATTGTGAGCTGGGAATCTTTACACTGAACCCAAAGGGAAGGGACTCTTGCTGTTTGCCAGGTTCTTGATTGCTTGGCCACGCTCCTGCTAAACTCCTGGCTTGGGTTTGGTGAGAACGGCGTTCTCCTGTTCACCTTATGTGTCCACCTGTATCGTTTGGCGTGGTTCTAATGTTAAGTTAGGCTTTTCTGCCTTAACCCTCAAAGGTTACTAAAGGGTTTTAATTTTCCTAAGTGTCAAAACTTAGGTCTTTTCACAGCTTCTGTCACGTCTGTCTTTGTACCCCTTTAAGCTGGGTGCTAAAAAGCATAACTGAGTCCTCCCCTGGAGACACATGTGCAGTGGCGGGGTAGGGTTTTCTCCTACAGCGCAATAAGCAGAGTTGTCAGGGAACTTGCTGTGCTGTCAGGAACAGTGAAAGCTCTTGTGGACAGCTGAGGGACCACGCGAGGTTAGCCTGTCAGCCTGGTTTGCGGAGAGGATCACGCGTGCCCCAACCTGCTGGCACTGCTGAATTCAGCCGGACCTGAGGGGAAGAGGTGTAACAAACAGCATCGAGTCTTAGGAAGTTATGGAGGAGGCTGGGGGAGAGCGGGCCAGCGCTAAGCAAAAGCCTGCGGCAGGACCTCGGTAGCTCTCTGCTTGGTCTGTCCTGCGTTCTAGGCCCACGTCTCCGGTTTAAAAGTGGACAGAGCATATGCTGCTGCCCCCCCAGCCCGGGATGGAGGTGTATGGGGAGACCCAGTGTATTTGTGGGGAACAGGCAGTACCAAGCTGTGCTGCAAGACGGGAGAAAATGCAAATAGGCCACTAAGCTTTGTTAGGCTTGTGGCTCACAGAATAGCTTAACTGATGGAAATGAAATGTCTGTGGGGTTTGTTGGGCTTTTAAAGCACAGTACTATGTCTGCTGGAGTAACTGAAACTTATCTTGATCTTCTTCTCATTCCAATAGATATGAGGAATGTAAAGAGAAACTGGTGCCATTTTTGAAGAAAGTTGGCTTCAATCCCAAAAAGGATATTCATTTCATGCCCTGCTCAGGACTGACTGGAGCAAACCTTAAAGAACAGTCAGAGTTCTGTCCTTGGTATATGTACGTATCTTGAATGGAACAACGTGGATGTTTGCTGGATTTCAATCAAGTAAACACTAGGGCGAAGCGCGGGAGGAGGGCAGCATGGTACGCTGTATCTGTGGTCTAAAGCGCTTGAGGAAACACAGTCGGGGCACAAGAACACAGCCACGCAGTGAGCCAGGGAGCAGCCTTTGGGAACTGTGGAAGGTTAATGTTAGCAGGCTCCGTAATGGCACTAGCAGTTTGCTGTGGCGCTGTGAGTTTGAGTGCCGTGCTAGCCCCTGAATTTCCCAGGGATGCTGCAGATGACATGTTGCTAGAACAAGTAACTTTGATGTGAACAGGGTGCGTGAGGCTGTGTTGTAATCGGTGACAAACCAGGCTGCTCCCTGCCTGTGTGTTCCAGCGTTGTTCCAGGCAGTTAAACCATACTAATGAAAATAATGTTTGGACCGAGCCTGTGGGTTTGTATTTCCAAAACATGTTACATGTCTAGCAAGATTTGCAAAGGAATAATTAATTTGTGTAAACTAGGCCTGTAATATAACTTAAAAACTACATGCGCTTTTTTAAGCAGAAGGGTGCTCACGAAGCTGAAACAAGTGCTTTCTGCTCTTTCAGCGGACTGCCGTTTATTCCATACCTGGATAATCTGCCAAACTTCAACCGGTCAGTTGACGGACCAATCAGGCTGCCAATTGTGGATAAATATAAGGTACAAATGAAAAGAATAGGGTTGAAAGTGTAACTGGGCTGTTTCCAGAAAGCAGTAAGTGGACTATTCACTGCGGCTTTAGAGGGTATCTCTGTGCTGTCTGCACTTCCAACTGTAGAATAAGGGCAGGAAGGGGAAGTAAATAATTTTGGCATCATATGAGACCTAACATTTGTAATCTTTGAGAACAGTTTCCAAAACATTGAGTATAGCAGTGCTAAATAACGTCATCGGGTTAAGTAACCACACTTGGAGCTAAAGCCTCAATAGAGCAGACTCTTTAGAAAAATGTTTCCAATTGTCCTGTAACGGTTTCTCTCTGTGAAGGATATGGGCACTGTGGTCCTGGGGAAGCTGGAGTCGGGCTCTATTTGCAAAGGACAACAGCTCGTGATGATGCCAAACAAGGTATGGTAAGGTTTAGATACTGAAGGGTGTTGCTGCCCTAAAAAAGAGCTTGGTTCTCACAGATGCTCGTTACTTCAAATCTGACAATTTTCTGTGGCTCAGCTGAACACAACTACGCTTTGGTGTTTTACATGATGGTTCCGGGGGGGTGTAGGGTACTTCTCTGCATTCAGAACTGGATATAATGAATGTAAACTGTAGTGGAACTATTTATTGAAATCCTGTTGCATTGAAATGATTTTGTACCAGACTAAAAGAGTCACAACAGAAAACTGCGTTTTTGCTTTCTTTAAGCACAATGTGGAAGTTCTTGGAATCCTTTCGGATGATGTAGAAACTGATTCGGTAGCCCCAGGTGAAAATCTGAAGATCAGACTGAAGGGCATCGAGGAGGAGGAGATCCTTCCAGGATTCATTCTCTGTGATCCCAACAACCTCTGTCATTCTGGACGCACGTTTGATGCCCAGGTAGGGTATCCAGTGTTTAACGGCGATGCGGATGGGTAAAACGCTGTCGGATATTTTGTTGTGTTCCCCCATCTAAACTGCAGTAGGCCAGGATTTCAGTTCAGATTTCTTACTCACTGTCTTGTCCCTACACTGACAGTAACACACATGCCTAAGGCTCTGACATCATTCATTTGTGTTTTAAAAACACCATTTGTTTTGACCATGAAGTTCTAGATGGCCGTACTCATGAACGCAAGGTTGTCAGGCCAGTGCTTCAGTTCTGTGCTTCATATTATGAACAACTCAGTGGCTTATAAATTGTTTGTTTAACCAAAAGTGTTGTGCATTGCTCAACTATACATTTTAGTGTAGTTCTGGCTTTGGTTATTCTCTGCTCTTTTATAATTGAATGAGGA
Organism: Psophia crepitans; assembly: GCA_013399095.1. Classification (NCBI taxonomy): domain Eukaryota; kingdom Metazoa; phylum Chordata; class Aves; order Gruiformes; family Psophiidae; genus Psophia; species Psophia crepitans. The sequence continues at coordinate 396,536 of VWZZ01004141.1, forward strand.
AAAAGGCACTGATTTTTGGTTGTTTTGCAGATAGTGATAATTGAGCACAAATCCATTATCTGCCCAGGTTACAATGCTGTGCTGCACATCCACACCTGTATTGAAGAAGTTGAGATAACGGTGAGTGTCCTTCTGCGCCGTGGTGTGCGTACAGACAGGCTGAGTTCTGTCACACCGCACATCTGTAGGGCTGCTAATGTGACAGAGCTCCAGCCGGGCACGGGACCCCCGCTCTGGGCCCTGCGGGGTACAGAGGCCCGCAGGAAGCGTGCCAGTCCTGGCTGAGGCCTGCGCAGCCCATCTGGGAAGGCGGGGGGTTTATTTCAAAGGATTCTCTGTCTTGGATCACTTCAGTTTTGTTCGTAAACAAAAAGTAACCCTTATTTCAGCACTCACAGCTATTAATGTTTTTCTTATGCAGGCCTTAATCTGCTTGGTAGACAAAAAAACAGGAGAAAAGAGTAAGACACGGCCCCGTTTTGTGAAACAGGATCAAGTATGCATTGCCCGTTTAAGGACAGCAGGAACTATCTGCCTTGAGACATTCAAAGACTTCCCTCAGATGGGTCGCTTTACCTTAAGAGATGAGGGTAAGGCCGCTCACTCGACGGTTACTAGCGGCTGCGGTGGGGTTGTTGGGAGCGGGATGGCACGCAGCAGTGGGCCGTGGGAACACTGGTGCCCGGTGGGAATCCCTGCCTGGGTAACAACGGAAAAGCAGATCTCAGCAAATGGCAGTCGCTGCGCAGAGTTCCTGCTGGTAATAGTGTGGTTTATGTTATGGGAGTAACGTTCAGGGACGTGTGCTGTGAAACAGAGGGCTGAATTTAAAAAACTACCAGCGCTGTTCTCCTAGCGCATCCCGGGAGGGCCGCCTGCGGGGTGGGTGCCGCACCACCCGGGCTCTCCAGCTCCAGTTAGAAAGGATCAGGGGTTGTATGTTGGGCTCCAGCTCCTGTTTGCCCTGGTGAAACGCAGGGCCTTGTGGGGCGTGTTTAAAATAGATCATCGTTAAAAGCAGAGAACAGTTCTGGCAGGCAGATTCTGCCTGGCCTGCCCCCCGGGTGACTGTGGAGCAGGCTCTCAGAACCCACGGCGCGTTCTTTGCTGGGCGAAGCAGGGTTACTGTTCTGAAGACTTCGTTGTGCTTTCAAACCATGCTGGTGCTCTCGGTCTGCAGTACAGCAGTGTATTCTGTGTTCTTTCTAATACTCTGGAGAGCCTGTCTGTGAGGGGAAGCTCCCATGTTCTGGGAGACCCGCGCGTTCTCTTCACAGTGTCTGTAACTCTCCTGTTTGTCTCCCTGGTTTAGGTAAGACCATTGCAATTGGAAAAGTTCTGAAACTGGTTCCAGAGAAGGACTAAGCGTTTTTCTCAATGACCCCCGCACAATACTGTGAGGAAAATCGACTCTGCAAAAGCCTACTTCACACCGCCTTCTTATTTTCTGCCCATTGATAAACTTCTCCCCATATTTTGCAAAGACAAATTTCACAGCAAAGGTCCACATTATGTCAGCTTTCTCATATTGAGAGCTCTGCTATGCCACTGTTGAATTTTCCCAAAAAGAATTTTTTCTTTCTCCCAAATTCTGCTTCCTTGGAAAGATTCGGCAATAGCTTTGTAAGTGATGTGGACATAATTGCCTATAATTATGAAAATCTAAAGGATTTTTAATGTTTAATTTCCCCCCGCATATCTATTAAGACCTCTTTTTTCCAGGCAGATCATTCAGAGTGTGCGAGTGTGTGTGCACATGTTACAAAGACGACTACCATGTTAATAAACTATTCGATTTGAAATCTTTTTCGGTATTCGAATTGCTTTTGAATAATGTTTTTTATCCGGATGTAACGCAGTTGCATTAGCTTTTTAACTCTCCGGTAACCTGGATGTTCGGTTACGCGGACTTTTCTAAACTCCCCAGCCTCCCCACACACACAGTTTTGAATGAGGCAATTGGGCACTCAACCAAGTTTGTACTAAAAGAATTAGGTTTGCCCCTTCCCTTTGTTGAATGCGTTCTTAAGATTAAAAAACATTCATGCAAATGTGGCACCTTCATTAGCTTTACATTTGTTAATATCGTCAGCGAATTTAGGTTGACTTAACATCGTTACTAGACACAGTTTTGAAGGCTAGAACTACATGTTGTGTCTTTATAAAAATTCAGCGTTATTAAATTCCTGACTGCAGCAAACGCTAACCACCAGTATAGCAGTGAAACTTGCAAAGCCAAGAGCATTTGTGGCAATAGTGGTGGTAAGAGCTGCGTTTTGTGGGAGAACCGGGCCAGTGCGGAAGTGCCAGTTCCGTACGTTACTCAGTTCACCCTGTCCGTAACTTCGAGGGCCGGATGATCCCTGCAGTGTAAAGACCAGCCTGAACGGAGAGGCAGAGCCTACCTGAGTCCCTGAGAGTTTGCATGTGCTGAAGTGTGGGAGGGTCAGGATCAAGCACAGTCTGAACTTCTGCATATCAGGAAGCAATGGCAGCTTCCGAGGACAGCGAGGTTTGTGTGAAAGTAAAGCGAAGCTGGCTCCAGCCAAAGCTTCCTCGGTGCAGCCCGAAGGAGCTGCGTAATAAAACCTGACTCAGCTGCACTTTGAAACTGGACTGTCTGCAATTGCTGTCCCGGTGTAACGGCCAGGCTGAAGGCGAGCGGGTTCTTTCCCTTTCCCCAGCGCTGGTGGAGCTGCTGAAAGGTACCCGCAGGGCGGCTCCAGCAGAGGCCGAGCTGCGCGGTTGTGGCCAGCCCATCTCCTCCCAGGGGTCTGCAGTCTGGTGACTGCGTCTGCATTCACAGATAACTCAAAACTGAAACAGATTTCCCTTTTTTGGGGTTTTTTTTTGGGTTTGTTTGTTTCTTTGTAACTGTGGAACTCCCATTCATTTCACTTACAGCTACATTGTATGGACAGAAGTTATTGTCCTTCAGTTTCATATGACTACACTTGTAGCTACCGTAATGCATGGAATTGAAATAAATTTTATTATGTCTGCAAATCTCTGGGCTTTTATTTTCTTGGTAAATCAGAGTTTAAAGTAACTTCCCCACCACAAAGTGAACAAATCCCCCGGTTCCTTAGCTCTTAAACTAGTGAAGAAATTAAAAGCCAAGTCTTGTTCGCATTCTGGATTGACTTCAGCTTTCCACAGGGCTGGCTGCCTTCTGGAAGTAAGCTGATGGCTCTGCAATTCGCAGCGGCCATTACTGGGCAATGCTTGCACTTAGATGCCAAAACTGTTACAACTTTTAAAATGTTTTTGAAGTGTTGACATGCATCTCAGGGCTATGTGATGCTCCAGTGGCAGTTTTCCACTTCTGAACAAACTTAACAAAGGACTCCAAAACCTTCTTATTTTGAGGCTGGATTAAGTATTTATTATGAAACTGGTTGAAATACCAGCAGAGAGACACTCTTAGCACCTCCATTACTTGCTTGGTGGCCATTTCTGTAAATGCAGGTAATGCTGCCTGCCTTGTCCGGAAAGGCAGGCTAAATCATTCTGAGTTCGTTAACAGAATCTGTGTGGTACAATTAAGGATATTGCTAAACTGCCAGAGGATTTTATTTGGGTATAACATCCTCGTGTGCTGGAGCAAACACCCTGATAGGAAAACATAGGGCATAAATTTACCCCGAGGAGCTGCACTTTGGGTAGAAGAGCTGCGTGTACCTTCTGTTTGAGTAGTCCTCGGGCTGCATCTCAGCGATTTCATTTTGTTTCTGTTCTACATTTTGTAGTCCCATTTTTACTGCTGTTGAGTACAGCTAAATCTAGATGAAAGAAGGAAAAAAGAGAACGTGGCTCTGTTTGAAATCAATACTATTTGCTGATTCATTGATGTAATAAACTTTTTTAAACGACCATTTTGAATACTTCCTTTTGTGAAAACATCGTGTGCTGCTTTGAAGAAGGAAGGAAGGGAGGAAGGACCTGTGTGACTGATCCAGTTGAAAGGAAGGGAAAAAAGGAACTAAAGGTGGGTTGAAGCTCCAGGAGCTGCGGGAGCGCTGCCAGCGTGACCGGGATAACTCGTGCGTGGTGCTGGCGGAGCGATCCTGATCCTGACACGGCCATCGCTGTGTGCGTCTTTCTGTGGAAAGGCGGCATTTGGGGGTTCCCCTCAGTATAACAGCACATACAATGGTCAGTACGATGCCCTGCACCCTCCTTGTTGGCCAAAGTTTGTAGTGTTAGGTATGGCTTAAGTGTATAGCCATGGTGTAACTTACAAAAACATGAATTATAATTCTATAAATTAAGACCTTGTCTGTCTTTGACCTGAAAGCCTTGGTATATGAAATGATAATTAAATGTAAAAACCCAATCTGAATGTGCAGCAGTACTAATTTGCTTTGCAACAGAAAAATAACGACTTGTTCCCATGTGTGAGAAGCGAGGCATGTGCACAGGAGGAGTGGGCACGCTGGCCGGCCGCCCCCGCCATCAGCCCCGCTGGGACCGGCTGCCCCTGTCCCCTCTGCAGGCAGCGGGAGGGACACGTGGGGGCAGCCCCACTGCCCGGAAGCTGCTCCCCAGCAGCCGCCTGTAGCTGGTGGGTAACGGTGTCAGAAGAACAGCTAAGGGGGTTTATCCGTGGGGATGTTTCCTGATCACGAATTTTATGCCCCTCTACAGGTTTTTTTCCAGCGCAGTAAAAACTGCTCAGTAAGAGTCTCTGGTTCAGACAACTGTGGCACCAGTCCGTACACTAAAAGCTACACTCGTTATCAGAGATGTGGCTTTGCAAGCATTTATTACTGAAGACTCCCTAAGAAAAATAGATTGCTTCGATGTCCCAGGCATTTGATTCTGTGTACTCTGGCTTTTCGGTCCTTAATGCAGACTGTGCAAATGCTGATGTTAAAGCAGATGAAATGTACTGCAGCCAAGACTCTTCTTCCTGAGCTGGCACTTAAAGGCTCTTCCTAACTGCTGGTATTGTATACCCTGTAGAGGAGTCAGTAAAGAAAAATATACTGACAAAACTCGAGTTACTACCAAAGATTTTATATTGTGATCCTGTTTCTTTCCTGCATTTCAATGCACTATCAACCCGACAGAAATATTTCTTTTCCTCTGACGAAGCGCTAGAAAGGAGTCTACCCTTAATATAAAACAGAAATTTATGCTGACAACCCCCAAATCCGGAGGGTGTGTATATACAATCTGTAATAATACACATCCTTTCATTGGCTTTCCTTCCCAAAAAGTCTTCACTTCCAACACAACTGGAATTTTCCACATCTCCCCTCAGTTATGCACCCCTAAAAAGTCCCCGTAGTCCTGAACAGGCGTTGTGCAAGGCTGGACAGATGAAGTGCTGGATGAACGCGGGTCCCTGGGGCGGGATTGTCTCACCCGTTGAGCCTGTAGAAGCGATGTCAGGCAGCGGGTGCGCAGAGGAAACCTTTGCCATTGCGTCCCAGGCGGGTGCCTCTGTTCTGACAAAGGAGTCTCCGCTGAGAGCGACTCGCGCCAGGGGCGTCTGTCTGTCTGTCTGTGGTGAGGTCACAGCTTCACCCTCACCCTTCATTGCCCAGGATGGCAATGGAGCACAGCCCAAAGGAAACGAGTGCTGCAACTACAGATCCAGCAGGGAGATTCTCTGCTGAGACCTCGCTTGTCGAGGGACTCCCGGTTAACTTCTGCACGCTCTCTGCGCTTGGTTTGTTGGAAGAAGGACGCTTACCTGGGCATCGGCCAGCAGATCACCTGGGGGAACAAAGCCTGCTGCTGACTTGGGGATGCACACCAGCGGAGTGATCTTAAACCTCAAAGTCCTGCTTACAGCAGAAACAATTGCTGCTTGTACGTCCCTTCTGCTAGGAGGGAGTATAAAATTAGGAGATACAGAAACAGCCTCTTAAATAAGTAATGAGGTAGAATGGCTTGCAATTATGTCATTTTACATCTTAGCATTTAAATAACTGTGACAAATGGCTTAGGGAAAAAGACGTACTCTCCTAACCAGAAAAGTGAAATCGAGGGCGCAGCAGACTGTTCAGCGTTCAGCAATAACACCGATGGAAGTAACAAACCTACTTTGCTCTGCAAGAGTAACCATTAATTTGTGAACTTACTAAATTAAAAGCACACTCTTTATAGTTTATGTTCATTGCATGCTGTATTAAGGTGAAATACTTCTTATCCAGAGATTAACTTATTTTTCCAAGACGGCTCTGTTAGCTATGCCAAACACCTTTCCAGAAAAAATCATCGCACTAAGTCAGCTAAACCGCATCCAGTAAAATTTAGTCAGGTCAGCCTTACAATATGCAGAAAAATGTACTTGGACGAGACTGATATGTGAAAAATGTGAATTTGAGTCTCTAATAATAGTCCCTCAGTTTTATCCTGTTCATGCTGCGCTGACCCAGTACAGCCAGGCTTCACCCAGACTGCTCCCTCCCGTGGCACGAGCCTAGCCTAGCGGACCTCCCGGGGGATGGCCCAGTCGTCAGACTTAATGTTTTAACACGCCACGCTAATGTCTTGATGCTCTATAAAAACATGGCTGCTCTGAAATATGCAAAGCCGGTGCAGAGGCAGGAGCAGGGCTAATACAATTATCAGATTATGAAACACCACAGCTAGTATCATACACCTAAGTTCTGCCAGTGCTGCAAAGATTTTAATGAGCCTGCCCTACTTGGCTCCTCGGCATGTTCCCAGCCTTTCAGTAATTTCTCTAATCAACGCTCACACGGCTACATGGCAACAAAGGATAGCTTTTCTTTTTCGCACCCAGTTTCATTTATTTTGTTCTTTGGTACAAATCACACAACAGTAAATTAAAACTTCAATTTTCCAGGACTTCTTTTCACCCATTATCACCAGTATATGACCATGTAGTTCTTTCCTAAGTCTGAGGAAGTCTCGAGCCATCAACTATTCCACTGTTGCTCCATGAACACTACCGGCAGAATGAAAACACAAATCATTACGTAAAGCTGCTTGTCAGCAGACAAGGGTATTCCAATTCCTTTCTCTTTGTACTGGCACAGCGACAGCAACAAATTTTGTCAGAAGACGTGATGAGAAGGAATAAAGCCGTGACTAGAAAGGCAAAGAGCAGGAAAAAACCTAGAGGTGAAGAGCGAGTGACCAAGACTCCTCCTCCCAGGCGTCTCTGGCCCCTGGTTACGCAGAGCTGCATCAGCCAGGTAGCAGCTCACCCGGGCGACGAGCGCAGACAGCCCAACGCCGCCAGGGCACGCACAGCACCCTGAGAATGACGCCAAAATAGTTCCAGGCTGCACTGGATCTCAAAAGAACGCACTTACCTGCATGGAACCGGATGGAATAAGCACCCCACAATGGAGCTACTTCCATGGAGTCAGCCAATGCAGTTCTACGCGGAAACGGAGATGAGGCAACTCTGCCTTTTCTGTTCACACGCAAGGAAGAAATGGGTTGGCACGTGATGATCAGCGGTAGCCTCAAATGCAGCGAGCCGGAATACTGGGGTTCAGGATGCCGAGAGGCATGTGAGGAAGAGTAGCAGAGCGCAGCCCCTGGCCTTCGGGAGGGAGGCTTTGGTTTGGGGGGGAACCGGTAGGCAGCACCCCACAGGAGGCAGCTCTGAAGGGCACAGGAGCTCAGGAAAGCTGGCAGCAGGTCTGTAAGGACAACCCCCTCACTCACAGAAACAGTCCCCCCGATACCCAGGAAAACAAGGACATCTATCAGGAGACTGGCTTCCTAAACTCCAGTGCGTACCGGAGGTAAAACTGGGGACAGGCTGCAAGGCAGGAACCTAAAACATTGCTCAGGCATGTAGGAGTGCCTCAGGAGAGCAAACGCTCACCTACAGCTGAAAGGGGCCAGGGGCTCAAGGGCGACAAGAGCTTCTACAGCTGAAGTAGGCTCTCTGGACAGGGCCTGGGGACAGCGAGCTGACACCAGCCACCCAAACACCTTCCCTGGAGGTGAAGGTAGCTGGCAGCATCCCAGCCTGGACCAGAGCAGCACCATCAACAGGTCTGGGCGAGGAGGACAAAACCCACCCCACCGTGAGGACACGCAGGCTGAGGACAGGGGCCCAGCCAGGCCGTGCGCCCCCCTCCCTGGACGTGCATCTCCATCCCAGAGGGGACACAGCCCTGGCCACCGGCCTCACCTCCGGCTGGCCCTGGAGCGGCCCCGCACGCCGAGGCCCCTCACCGAGGGACCCCCCAGGGCTCCCCTGACCGAGGGACGCCGCACACCGAGTGCCCTGACGGGCCCTGAGAGCACCACGACGTACACGCGCACCCCTCTCGCGCACAGCCGCCTCCCGCCCCGCCCCGCTCTGAG
>VWZZ01004141.1:417755-432555 GCA_013399095.1 Psophia crepitans
CTGCCCGGCGGGCCCCGCCGCCGTGCCGGTGCGCCGGCTCCTGGGAGTGGTCGCAGCGCGAGGGCTCGTTTTGCCTCGCACGAGGCCGCCTGCGGGACCGGGGCTGGGGGGAGGGCAGCCTGGAATGGCCCCGAACGGCCCCGGGGTGCCGCGCCGGTGGAGGCTGCGCGGGGAGCGGGCGCGTCCCTCACCGGCCTGTCCTTCCCCGGCAGGGCCAGACCGCCGAGTTCGAGCTGCTGAAGCACCAGCTGTCGGACCCCGACATCAAGGTGGGAGCCCCGCCGGGGTGGCCCCTCCGGCCGCGGCGCCGCGCGCTGCTGCCCGCCGGAGCCCTTGGCTCCGTGTAACACGCGTGTGTTACACGCGTCCGTGTGTGATACGCAGGGCCTGGATAAATCGGTGTTTATAAATGTGTTAAGGGTGAGTGTCGGGAAGATGGAGCCAGGCTCTTCTCGGCCTCACTAAGCGATAGGACAAGGGGCAATGGGTCCAAGCTGGAGCATAGGAGGTTCTGGGTTAATGTGAGGAAAAACTTTTTCACCATGAGGGTGACAGAGCACTGGGACAGGCTGCCCAGAGAGGTTGTGGAGTCTCCTTCTCTGGAGACATTCAAAACCCGACTGGACACGTTCCTGAGTGATGTGCTCTAGGTGGCCCTGCCTTGGCAGGGGGGGTTGGACTAGATGATCTTTCGAGGTCCCTTCCAACCTCTGACATTCTGTGACTCTGAATGCCGTCTCCTGCTCGCTGGCCCTGCGCTGGCGCGAGAAGCCTTTTGCTTTGTGGCCGTCTGTCCAGGTGCCGGCACCGCAGTCCTGACGCCTGCTCTGCAGGTACCGCTGCAGCTCGGGCTGCGGCTCCTGGCGCACACAGCCTTTAACTTCCACGGGTGCTGCCTTCTCCTGCTCTCACTAAAACCGTGTGTCATTGGGCAGTAAGATACACCTGAATTTGGGAGTTGTACGCAGAAGAACTGTTTCTCCACTCTTCTGCGTAGCTGTGAGTACCCACAATTGCTGCCTTTTTTGCCTGTTAATTAAACCGCAAAGCTGTGAGTGGAATGCTGCAGGAAGCGCAGTGCCGTATAGAGTTCTTTTTAACGAGAACATTTTGTAAAATACGTTGTCGTTGGCAGGCCTTTCGGAGTCCCCAGGCAAAATCGGCATAGAATTTCCTGTGTCGATTTGCTGCAGTTTGGGCATCCCTCTTATTTCAAGACATGAATGTCCCTTCTGCTTAAACTAGACTAAAAGAAAAGAAAAATAAAACTGAATGCCGCTTCTTTTCAGTCCGCTCTGCGTGAGTGAGGCCTGCGTGCCCGCTCAGTCCGTGCGGTGGGGTGAGCCTTGCAGGCAGGCCGTGGGGCTCGGAGACGGGCTGCGGTTATGGCATTCAGGAGCTTCTGTTGGTGAGGACACAAACTCAAAAGAAATTACTGGCAGGTTAATGTGAAAGTAACATCTCTTTACAATCTTAATCTTTGACTTCTAAGGATTTTGTTATTTTCCAGTGATAGGTAATACTGTGTATTGCAATAGCTACCTGTTTTTTCTGCTTGTTTTAAGGATGCCCAGATCATTAATTGGCTGCATGAATTTCGAGCTTCTGTTGCATATCTGACCAAAGAGCTTGACCAACTGGTCAGCATTTTGCTGGTAAATATCTGCTTGTTACGTGGTAGGATAAAGAGTTTGGGATGCAGAACAGCTTTCTTTGACATCTTGGTCTCTGCGGACTTTCAGAAGCTGCCGTGGCTGAGAAGAAGCCGAGAGGTGGTGGAAGAATACCTGGGTTTTCTTGGCAATCTCGTGTCAGCACAAACTGTCCATCTTAGACCATGCCTCCAGATGATTGTGTCACAGTTTGTCCCCCGTAAGTTACTTTAATCTCCTTTGTTTGCATATCAAAATGCCTTTCCTAGATGAATCCTGTGTAAACCTAATGCGTGACAGAATCTGTTACTGGGTTGGGTTTGTTTTGCCCGTTGATTACTTTCTGAGCTTGAATAGCTGAATCATGATACAGGGAGCTTTCTGGTCCGAGACTTTAGTAGACGTATTCTAGTGGCTAATACAGACCCTGTTAATGGAGATGTCTTGGAAGGGGCTGAACTGTATAATGTTGTTACTGCTGAAACCAAAAGCTGCAGCAAGGATCGTGTCTCATGTTCTCGAGAACCTCCTGGTTCTGTGAATGAAACAGTCTTTTTGATGAGGTTCTGCTTGTTTTAAGAGAGTCTTGTGGATAATTTTGATGCTTTAGTCCTGGTGAAGACTGTTTGTCCAGTGATTTGGCATTGACACTCTTACCTGTAAGATTTGTACAATGTTGATGCAATAATCTCACTTTTTGCTAGCTCGAATAACCATCAGAGAAGATGATGTGGATATTTCAGACTCTGATGATGATGATGAAAGTGAGTATAAAGGAAGCTTGGCTTACATATGCTGCTGTAATACCCTTACTAAAGAAGCATGCAGTGCGTGGTGCTCCTTTTTATAAAATTAATTCAGCTGAGTTAACGTAAAACACGAAGAAGCAGTACATCCTTAAATCCCCAAGTCAAAGACTTTCTAGTGCTGGGATCAGCGGTGTGGTGACCCACTGCTTGTTACTTTCAAAGTTTCCCTGTGGGCGCAGTGTCTGTAGGGGTGAGACTGAATGCACAGGGAAACGTTCCTACTCCTACACTAGTTCAAAGCCAAAGAAAAGTTAGGAGTTGTTTGTTTTTCCATTTTATTTACCTCAATAAAGCTAGGTGTTTTGGGGGGATTCTTGAGTCGTCTTGTTGTCTGCCTGTGGTAAGCACAGACACCGTTGATATTTATAAAAGCCGCGTAATTAGTGCGTTCATTGATAAGGCGAACAGCTAAATGTCTTTCAAGAATTTCGTGTTTTCTTGTCTTGAATGCTGGAATAAATCTCAGTTCTGCTGTTCACTTGTGACACTGGGTAAAAAAGCCTAATGAGCTGTTGGTTTGACTGGTGAAACTGAGGCCTAATCCTTCAATAGATTTGATCTAGTTGCAGACTTGGATTTAACGTATCTTCTAAATATTTGTGTATTGTGGGATAAACTTTGGGTGTCCCAGCGTGGTGTTCAGTAAGAGATTGTATAACAGCAATACCTGGCCTTGGGGCTGGCAGCACGTTCAGAGTTCATTGGTTGTGATACCGCGACTTTTATTTGGAATTACTTATCATGCTTATTTTGGTAGTAAGGCAGTTCAACTCACAAAACGGAACCCAGACAAACCACGACTGCGCCCTCCCCCCGCCCAAATCCCCACATTTTGGCAAACGCAGTTTCTGTGGGAATCTTTAAAATGTTTAGTTATATGAACTGTTTTTTTTCTGGTTCCTGGTTGAGTTTTCTGTAACCAAATGTGTGCGTACTTTTTGCTTTCTCTAGACCTTTCCGCAAACTTCAATACGTGCCACAGAGCATTGCAAACCGTTGCAAGATACGTTCCTTCGTAAGTACACGATCCCATGGTTTTGTACACTCTTTCCTTGCGGATTTAAAGCTTGTGAACCGAGGAATTTATTTTCTTTCCTCTTAATTGGAAGTGTAATACTTACTTTCATTGCATGATTTTTCCTAATATTTGCTCACTGGTGGAATGCTGTTTCCAGTGATTGGGAAATGTCCATAGGCATCCGCCGCTAAAAATCCTGTGAGTGGGAATAGGAAGCAGGGAGTGTGTGTTTATAGCACTGTGTTTGAAGTGGCTTCTAACGAGTCCACAGTTGAGGTTTGCCGCTTACTCTCTGCTTGGTGATCCTTGTAAAACCAGATTTTTTACAATTACTTACCTTAAAATAAAGTTACTGTGACTTAAGCTTATTCCAGTCTGTTTGGAGTGCTGGAGCTTCAACGTTTCCTTTTGTGGTAATAAAACCTGTAACTTTGGGCTTTGGTTTTGTTGTTTTGTTTTTAAATTGCAGGACACCACAGTTTCTCATGCCCATACTTGTGGAAAACTTTCCTTTCATTAATAAATCAGAAAGAACTCTGGTAAGAGCTGTGAATATTTTTTTTTTATTATTTGTTCACTTCTTTTAATGTATAAATATACTCTATAGCATGACAACTGGTTTGGTGGTGCTGAATGCAGATTTTTGAGTGTATTGTTTAAGATTGTTGTTATTTTGAAATACGTATCTGTATATATTTATGGGTGTGTTTGTTTAGGATAAGGTTGTCCAAGCATACTGAAGTTCCTTGTGCATAAGCATTATGCTGGTCTTTAATGACATAACTGCATATCTTTTCCACAGGATGGCTTTCTTAATCAGTGCACACGATGGACCTCTTTGGCGGTGAATCTCAGGGTTGTATAGTAAGGAGATGGTAGGATACCTGTCTCACCTGTTCTCAAAACTGCACAGTATTTATGAGAAGCAGCAGGGGATTTGACAAGCAGGCAGAAAGCAGTGTGCGTTAGGGGTGAGATCCAAGCTGCCAGGAGCGCAAGGCGTTAAGTTGGTTTATTCCGTCTTTGGTCTAGTGCTCGTGTGTGGGGAAAACCAGCTGGAAACTTTTGACAGGTTACAGCTCGTGCGATCTTTGTACGTGCTTGTTCCAACTGGATGTGTTGGCACTTCGTTTTACAGAAAGGCAGAGCCCTGCTCTGCCAGCCAAGTTCGGCTGGAGCTGTGGTTTGAACTCATCAAGTGCTGAAAAATCCCCAGAGTTCTTTGTATACCTTGCTAGTTTTGTGATTTTTTTTTTAATTTTTTTTTTTTTAATCCAAGTAACTTTGGGCAGCAGTGCTCTACCTGTAAAACGAGGGGGATTATAACTTACGTGGTGTTAGGACAACAATTTTCATTTCTTTAAAGAAATATTTCTGTTTTCAGGGCAAGGTTCTACTGAAACGTAATAAAAATATGGTCCATGCATTGTTAAATATTTCCAATTTATACATTCTCATTAAACCGAGCTCTGTCCATCCTGTGTACTGAGCAGCCAGATGGCCTGTGGAAAAATCATATGTGCTCATGTAATTAAAGGTTGTGTTGTAATGCGTATTCACATACTGAAACGTGGCACTTTGCCTGATTTTATATGTTGGCTTGGCAGTTCTGCGGTGTGGAATGTGCAGCGCTGTCTTTTGGACGTATGTGTGTATGCATGGGTGGGCACACGCACGCTCACAGAACTTGTCTCTTAACCTCTTCGAAGTATAGTCAGAAGGACTCTGAGGAGACTTACCCATGGAAATGGGAGTCGGGGGTGTATTACAGTAACCTGAAATAAAGGTGTCGTCAGTCTCACAGCACACAGTTCTGCTGGAGCTGGTTGTAGATGTGGTGAGGAATGTGCTTATTGGTTTAATGTTTCTGGAGAAAGTTTAAACATAAACTCCTATGGAAATGAGTAAATTTTCATGTAGAATATTTATACTTTTTCAGTGTGGGGATAATTGGGGAAAATTTGCGCAGAAATAGTAGATTTAAAAGTTAATGATAACACAGCTCAGCAATTGGAAGTTGATGTTTGGCTTACACATGAACTTACTCCAGATTGAATACAGTCTGTTTAAACCTGTTCCTGGCTCTTTAGATAACAAATTAAGAAACTTGTTTTCTAAAAATCTTGGGCAGAAATTAGCCTTTCTGTTAACATTATTTTAACTGTCAATTAATTTTTTTTTCCAGGAATGTTATGTTCATAACCTGCTACGAGTTACAGTGTACCTTCCAACTCTGAGGCTTCAAATTCTGGAGCTTATTATTGAAAAGCTGTTAAAGTTGGATGTAAGTTTGTTCTGTCTCATCTTTTAGGGAAGCTTGGTGTTAAAATGCATAGAGCAGGAAGTCAAACGTGCTTCAGTGTTAAGCTCCACAAAAAAAATAAGTTGCAGTAGTGCTCATGATCACCAGTACAAACCCAACGCTATTTACGCTCCGTTCCCAGTGTTAAGGTGTTCCCGCAGCTGCGGGCGGCTGCGTGGTGCGTACTGTTACACCCTGCACGCGGTCTCCCTGCCAGAATCAAAATAACTGTTTGTGGTGGTCGGTGCTGGTGTGCAGAGAGCGAGCTGCTCTCTGTGTGGCTGAGCTCTTGTGTCATCCCTTTGAAGTAAAAGGGTTCACAGTCTTACAACAGGAGGGTGGCACTGGAAGTGATTAAGGCTTTTTATTTTGGAGAACCTCAGCATGTAACAGTCTGGGGAAAGCTTTTATTCTGGTGGTGAAGCTCCAGGCAGTTTGGAGTTTGTGTTTTGGGCATTCCGGACGCGTCACTCCTTTTTAAAATGTGTATTTAGTCACTGACAAACTCTAGTCTAGAAATGACTCGTGTTGTCATTTCTGATGTCAATAATAAAGGTTTCGTGTTACTATCCTGCTCTTGCAAAAATGAGTTTCTTGTTTGCAACTGTAGGTCAGCACTCCACAGCAAGATATTGAAGATGCTGAAGAAACTGCTAATAACTCTGATGGCGAGGCAAAGTCTGCAGAGGAGGGACTTTTTGACATGGTTGGCGCTCTTGTTCTGCTCAAAGTTTTTTTTCAGTAAAGCTTTCGCTTCCGAGGTGGCTGCGAGCCGAGGCAGTGTAGGAGCACAGTCTTGCTCTGTCGTTACTGCGCTGCACGCAGCTCTCAACCTGAGCAGCCGATAGATGGTTAATGTGTTCTCGAGGCGTTGACTTTATTCCTGTAAATGCCCAGCGCACATGCAGCGAGTCAGTTTCACTATGTAAAAACACGAGCAGCTATACGTAAAGCTAATTAAAGGATCCATGGTAGTTGGCTTAGTTTACACAAATTTGCTTACATTAAGCTGTGTAATTAGATAGTGCTTTGTTAAGCAAAAAGAAAAGACAAAACTTTAGCACATCACTGAAAGAGAAATTAGTTTTGCTTGTCCTGTAACTGCTGTCTTTATGATGGTGCCTGTGTACCAGCTGCATGACTGCCATTTTACCTACCAGGAGGAAGACGAGGAAAGAAAAGGAAACAAAGTTGTCTCTGCCAGTAGTGAGAGGATGGCCCATCCACTTGCAGAGCGCCTTGATATTTTGATGACCATCCTGTTTTCCTATATTAAAGATGTTTGCCACGTGGATGGTAAGGACGCCTGAACTGTAACCAAATCTGCTGTGTTGCTGACACGTGAGAAAAGCAGCAGAGGAGTTCTTGCTTTGTGCTGCTGCAGGATAAAGCCCTCTCCCTTTAGTGGCAGACTTCTGCCCGCAGTGGGCTGGAGCCTGCGCTCCTGCCTCTGCCCAGCGTTGTTGGCAGAGGGCACAGAGGTACGTTTCAGATGTTAAAGGTCTGCTCTTCAGCTGGAGACATGTTGTTTATGTAAACAGGACTCTGTAAGTCAAAGCTTGCATTGTCAGTTTTACACACGTGTGCGTGCACATGCGCACAGATACTCTCCATGTGCACCACCGCAGAAAGCAGTAGAACTGAAGTCTTTACTATATAAATATTTTTTAGATGTCGGCTAAGCCTAGAAGTTGGCTTGATGACGTTATTTTACATATTTCTTACTGGTTTAGAAAGATATAAATGTCGCTTCTGCAGTGTGAGGGAGGAAAACACCCTGAAATGGCTCATTTTGTTCTGTTTTCTTTTGTTGTTGTTTAGGCAAGCTTGATATCAACCACACAAAGGATTTGTATCGGGATCTGGTTTCTGTCTTTGACAAGCTCATTTTACCAACCCATGCTTCATGTCATGTGCAATATTTCATGTTTTACATCTGTAGCTTTAAATTGGTGAGTAGAAGCTGGTTTTAAAGTGCAGTGTCTTCTGTCATTTCTGCGTCCTTGGTTTGGCTTTTTTTTTTTTTTTCTTTCCCAAAAATAGTTTTCTGCAATTCTAGTCTGAAGGTAGTACGTCAGGATTCGTTAGTGTCTGCTTTGTTTCTTTCTCTGTTACTCCTTTCTTCAAATTTTTCCTTATGTGGTTGCTCTTCCCATGTTGCTCATAAACTGCAGACAGACGGACTCTCAGCTGGGGTGAAGGACTTGGTTGGCGGACCTCTTTTACTCACTTGGGCTCTTGAGGGGAGGCACAGTGCGCCAGCGAGTTTCCTCAGCATCCCAAAACTGTCTTCAAGATACTGTCTACTTTAGCTCTTCAACTTCAAATTCGTGTCTGCTCTTTGTTCCCCCTGTTTTCCCCCTCTCTCAAGCCAACTGTCATTCTTTCTCATACCATATAAAAATGAGAACGTGCATGCTTTTTGCCTGAGAGCAGTTAAAGATCAGTTGAGCTGATGCCCTGTCTCTGACCGTGGGGAGTACTGGATGTGTTGGAAAGAACATCAGAATGGGGCCAGCCCGTTGGGATGCTTTGCTGGAATGTCCCTTCAGCTTCCTGAGGCAAATGTTCTCTGGTAGTAACAGCCTATGATGGACAAAGTCGAGGAGAAAGTATCTTGTCACATTACACTTCTTGTACTGATGTGAATTTTTGGCATCATGAGCTTCTGTGGCAAGAAGTTCCCCAATACAGCCAGTTCAGGTGAAGAATCACTTTTGTTTGTCCAAGTACAGCTTCCTGCTGTTTTCCTTGGATGTTGCTGACCTCTTCTGCTGCGAGTGACAATAAACAGCCGCTTCATGTTGGCCTTCTTACCACTCTTGTTTTCAAACTCTTCTTGTGCCTCTATTCCTGACCTTTTCCTAGACTTCCATTTACTTTTTACAACTAAGTGTAGAAAAAGACACTGCAGAGAGTGGTCTTCCATCATGTGTAGGAATAGCTATTTACTACAGTTACAGGTAGATTTTTTTTTTAAATTTTTTTTTTATGGTTTGGTTATGGAAATTGTGGGAATTGAGCATTAGGAATCCACTGCTTCCAACAGTGTCATCAGCGTAACAACTCACGATTTCCATGTGTCTTTTTTCCAGGGGTTGGCTGAGGCGTTTTTAGACCATCTTTGGAAAAAACTGCATGATCCAAACAACCCTTCCGTGATCAGGCAGACTGCTGGGAGTTACATTGGCAGCTTCTTGGCAAGAGCTAAATTTATTCCAGTTATGTAAGTTGTTGCGGTAAATCGTTTGGTTTTGCTCATACATGGGGACGGCCGAGGTTAAGCGCAGACTGTACAGAGTGCACGCGCAGCGTGGGTCTTCTGTTCCCGCTGCTTTGCCAGTGAGCCTGTGTCCATAGTCTTGTCTGTCCTTCCTATGGTACGGTTTCAGCGTTGTCATGAAGCTTGCGGGAAAGCGTGGCGTTGGCAGGATGCACGCCTTTGGTGCTGGGATTGGTGACTTGCTGCTCCAGGCTGAGCACGGGCAGGTTGTGTCGCCTTCAGGTGGAGCGGTGGCTGCCCGGTGTATGTGATGGTCACAGGCAGATGGGTTTCGTGCCCTCTGTTAGGCATTTCACGTAGACTCTGAGGCAGGAAGTCAAGCGTTCAGGTCCTTCGATACAGATGGATTAAAGTACTGAAACAGATGGGTGGAAATGTCGTCGTTTTGTCCGTCCGCATTCTGTGTTTTTTATGCTGTCCTGAGTGGGCTCAGTGACTTGAATGTTGGACTTGATTAGATACTGGAATTGCTTGTTGGACCGGGGAGGCATCTCTGTGTACTGCAGTAGCCCAGGAGCTGGTTGCTCTGCGTTTCACACACAACATGCATTCATATGTTGATCTCCTCTGGCATCTTGTGCTTTCACTGATTGGGGTTTTCAGTGCTGATACATTGATTTGTTTGATGCTGAGGTAAAGGAGAGGGGTCAACAATCTCCTTTTTTACAGTGACATTGCCTTACTGATGTTTTTATAATCACTGAGATTCTTGAGTACTTGTTTAACATCTGTTCTACACCATTTCAGGTGTTATTTTTACGCTGGGTGTTTTTCCCTTCATTATAGCACAGTAAAAGCATGCCTGGATCTTCTGGTTAACTGGCTGCACAAATACATTGATAATCAGGATACAGGGGCTAATGCTTACTGTGACGTAGCTCTCCACGGGCCGTTTTATTCTACATGTCAGGCGGTGTTCTATACGCTTGTTTTTCGTCATAAGCAGCTTTTGGATGGAAACTTAAGGAAAGGTGAGTGTATTGGGTTTGAACGGTATTGGGCTTCGTTAGCGGGTTTTACTGTGGGTACGTTTGTAACGCTCAGTTCAGTCACTTACCGATGACAAGTTTATGTTGTTGTGCTCTAAAAGAACGGGGTGCCTTGTACACCCCGTGTGTTGGGCTGCCAACCCAAATCATCCTGGCTTTCCCCACTCCTCAACAGGGATTTCTGGCCCCACTTACTGGGCATGTTGGAATTCCAGCTGTACAGAACTAGCGTGGGCTTCAATTAATGAACTTTCTTGATGACTCCGTGCCTCTGTTGGTCCCTGCCATGGGTGCATCAGGGTGGTGCCTGCGTTAGAGCGTTACCGTTACCTAGGTAGCTTTTCTGCTGAGCAAGCCGTGGGCCAGATCTCTGCTGTAGCAGACCACCCTAGGGTGTGCTGCTGCGGTCCTGTCTGGAGGGCAGGCTGGTTAGACTGGAAATTCTTAAAAATTAAGTTAAGCTCATAAAATGTATAACCTGTATTTGTCAATTGTTCTTATTTTGAAGGTCTCTCATATCTGCAGAGTTTAAATTTTGAGCGCATTGTCATGTGTCAGCTAAACCCTCTGAAGATCTGTATACCCTCCGTTGTGAACTTGTTTGCTGCCATCACCAGGTACCTACTCACTTCTTTCTGTTTCAGCTTGATGAGGGGGTCTGTGTATCAGCCCAGTATTTAGGACGGGGGTTTTGTTAGGCACAGTATTATCTAAGACAACCCGCGTAGCGCTGCCCATATTCTAGGTGGGGTAAGTTTGTTTCTGGTTCAGTTCAATGTGAAATCCTACAACACTGTGAAACGGCTTTGTGTTGGGGCCAGCGTGCTTGTGCTGGGAGGGAAGTTCACAGGAGTGCAGGGGGCGAGAATAGACTCCCTACCTTCTGACTATCTTGAAAACTAGTATCAGTTGGAAAATGGAAGGTAGAAGTGATGCTTGTTTGGGAGGAAAAAAAAAAAACAAAAACCCCACATATTTTAATACCATCTGAAATTCTTGCTTTCTGTGTGCTAGAAATGCCTATCTATTCTTTATTACCTTGTTAAAGGAAGTACCAGTTGGTGTTCTGCTACACAATTATTGAGAGGAACAACAGGCAGTCTATCCCGGTCATTCGGAGTGGCACTGGGGGGGACCTTGTGCAGACGTGCACTAACCCGCTCGACAGTTTCTTCCCCTTTGATCCCTACATACTCAAAAGGTAGAGCTGAAAAATGATCGACTCATTTCTGCCTTGTAGAAAATAATAAAGTAAAACTGTCAGTGTTTCTACAGTTGTGTTCTTCCCCCATCTCCAGTACTTCCCATGCCGTGAGTTTTAACATTGCGTGTTTTAGATGGTCAAAGGTTTGCACTGAAGTTTACCCCCACTGTGACACATAGCCATGAAGGAGGAACAGGAGCTGGTCTCCTGGAAGGTCTGGTTAATATGATTGGTGTCTTCTCTTCTGGTTTTCCTTCTTTTAAGCAGTCTCTAAAGTGCCGTATGTTAGCCTAATACGTGTTTTGTTGGAGCTGTGGTGGAGGTGTGTCTGTCTTGTCTTTTTTTTTTTGTTGGTTTGGGTTTTTTTGCACCTGGAGTGTATTGCCTCTTGATTGGAAACATCAGCTTGTTTAAAATATCTTGGGTTTTTAATGAATAGCGGATTATTTGCCTCTCTTCCAAATGTCTAGCACTATGATGCTTTAATCACTTTCTAATGTCGGGGCAACATTTTGGGTTTTTTTTTTTGTTTCTGAAAAAAAGAAAAATCTGTCCCCACAAAAGGGAGACCTTTCATAGGAGAAGAAATCATTAAAGAAGCCACATAATATTACCTTCTAACAGTTCGGAAGAAAAGTACGTTTATTTGCGAGCATAGGGTAGCTGTTACAGATACAGTCAGGTCTCCTAATTCCTAGCTGGGTATCAGAACTGCTCAAGCAAACAATTGTCACTTACACCTCAGTAACATGGAGTTATTTCTTCATGGGATTAATTGAATAGTTTGTAAAACCCTGCAGAGGGCTCTCAAAGCGTTTTATATTGCGCTATTAAAATGTGATGCATGTGACTGTTACTGAATGCATGAACTCATGCTGTGTTCTAATTCCTCTCTCAGGTCAAAGAAGATTATTGACCCTTGTTACCAGTTCTGGGAAGAGCTGAGTGCTGAAGATCTAGAGAACCTGAAGAAGCCCATTAAAAGGGTAATCCTTTCTGACCAAATGCAGTTCGGCTTTTGCCAAAGGTCTCTCAGCGCCTTCTTTTGCAGGATTAATTTTTTTTAGTAGATACAAGGACACTAAACATGTATGAGAAGCTGTGGTTGAGATGGGGAGGGTTTAGGAATTGACCCATCCTTGCTCTGAGAGCACTTTTCCCCTCCGCAGAGGAGTGAGTGTGGCAGCATGGGACCACTGTGATTGCTCATGAACGCTGTCGGGATACGGACACGCTGGTGCCACTGGGAAATCCACTTTGTAGATACAACTTAATTCTGTATTCCACGAGAGCACATCTAACTCTCTTACCATTCCAGCTGGCTGTGACAATCGCAGTACAACCCACGTCCCGAGTTAGGTCCTTCTAAAGCGCCTGTGTGATCTGCTCACCTGCAGGGCGTCTGCCCTGGGCCACATTTTTATTAGAGTTCCCCAAGCGCTGTGTCAGTCTTTCCTGCCTGCGATAACACCTAGAAATACTTTGTGGTGGTGTAGCTTTGTTAGCTGTGACTGTCAGCCTTCCTGTAGTGTGTTGGTCAGCAGACTGGATTATTGCAACCTTTCTGAATTTATTTTAGAAACGCCCTTGTGGTCTTGGTCTTCATTACTTCTGCCAAATCTCAGTGGAGACCTGGAGTATCTTTCTGCTCTCACTGAGCCTTTTAAATTTATGCAGGGTACTTCTGAAGATGAAGATGACGACTTTCTGAAAGGAGAGACCCCTCAAAATGATGGTGGTGTTGGAATCGCTCCAAATTCGTACGAGTCCAATACGCGGAGCCCAGTGAGCAGCGCTGGCTCCCCTCCAGACTGTTACGGTCCGTACCCTCAGTGACCTGGGCAACCAGAAGTGAAAAGGTTGAAAACACTGTGCAATTTTTTGCTCTGTAAAGAGACTTTAGCTCAACTTTCCCAACTGGCAAATGCTTAAATAACTACATTTAAGGAAAGTATTGTTTCTTAATCATTAGATTTCTACAGATATGTTATGATAAAGTCATATGTTACTAGAAAAGCCTAGAGAATAAATAGGGTGATATTTTATGAATTTCACATTGAAATGGTTTTTATGACTTACAAGGACTGTTTTTATAGTTTTTCTGGACTCTTAAAAACTTTTGTTTCCTAATGTTTCTCTACCAGGCTTTTTATATCGGGGTTGAAATTCTGGTCTGTCTTCCTCCTGACTTGTGTGGGGACCAGAGTTCAGTGTCGGTATTTGGACTGTGCTCTGACTGGCTTGAGGTGGTTTCACAGTAACGGCAGGACCCCGCGCTAGGGGAGCCGCAGCTCGGGTCTGGCAGTGACTCTTTTGCACACATCTCTGAAGCTTTTCCTGTCGGTAGGACGGTGTTCGGTAAAGCTGCTCAGCAGTGGGGAGTGTATCGGATGAAAAGCATTTCTGCTCCTAAGCCTGTGGCTGGCACGCGACCGCCCAGCCGGGGGAGTTCAGTTTGTGGAAGTGGTGGTGTTGGGAGTGTTGGTGGAACTGGCTGAATGGTTTGTGGACAGTTTTCTTTGGGGCGCTTGTGGAGCGCTCAGACACAGGTATTTATTTTCAGGATTTGAAGTTTATATGGGAATGCTGAAAGTGCAACAAAAACAATTATCTTCCCTCGTAGAAAGGAAGCGATGGTGTCACTGGTGTCCTTGTGCTGTCCGTGTGTCAGTGGGGAGTTTCTCCATGTAGGTTTCTTGTCTGTCCATGATCGCTGGCTTTTAGATTGTTTAGAACATAAACAGTGGAAAAAAAATAAATGTTATTTGTGCAACAGTTAGTTGGAAACTTTATGCGTGTGGGACTAAACTCTAATTACCCTTCTTTAGAATCCGAACTTGGAGGCCTTCACCACGTTTTTACTCAGAGCCGATACAGGCCGATGCGCCAGTGGCACACCTCTGGGAAGCGCTGCCCCGTCCCGGTGTAACGGGGGCTCTCGGTGGCGCCGGGCTCCCCCAGGCAGGGTGTGGGCTCCGGCAGGCTGGTACTGCAGAACGCGTCAGTGGATCTGTTCTGTGTTGGGTAAATTAAGACTCGGTTTTCAATTTTGGCCCTGTGCTGTCGGTCCTGAGCAGTAACGGGCAGCTTTCCGTCTGGAATGCGAGCGTTCCCTCGGGGATAACGGGCTCTCCCTGCGCCCTGCCCTCGGAGCCCCCCAGGCGGGGGGTTGGGGTGCCCGCCTGACAGCGGGAACAGGCGGGCAGAGGTGGCAAAGCACCCCTGGGGCGCAGTGCAGGCGCTGCCCGTGCGGCCTGCACGGTGACCACCGGGCCACACGGTGACCTCCGGCAGGCCCTGGGCCGCACGGTGACCCCCGGGCCGGGCCCAGGCTTTGCCCCGCGAAGACCAGCGCGGCGAGGGCGGTGGAGCTCTGCCCGACCTGAGGAAGACCAGGTCTCTTAAGGGAAGCGCCGGCCGGCCGGGGCCGGGGCCGGTCCGTTCTCGGCTGCCAGCAGCCCCGGGGCGGGGCCTCCCCTGCACCGCTGGGGCGTGGTGGCCTCCTGCAGCACCCGGGAGGCGGGGGCTGTGTGGCGGCGGCCC